>CM051261.1:60879363-60906863 GCA_027921565.1 Artemia sinica
AAAATATAATGCAAACAATCGTAATCAGCCAACTTCTGTAGGTATTCTATGGTTGTATCGAGATTTCAAGGAGTAACAGGCTGTGATGGAGTTAAGCAAATCCCAGTAATATACATTTTCCGAATCTAATTTAAGATGGTTCCATTCGTTTTTGATAAGTTTAAAAAAATATGTTTTTTTCAAGTGAAAGGAACAACATTAAAACTTGAAACGAACAGAAATCGTTCTGTATGTGAGGGGGGCGGGCTATCCCTTCCTCCCCTAGAGAGTCTATCACGTCGAGATTGCAGGATTTACTAGAAGTTACCGTCAAAACATCATGCAGGAGTCACACAGACTCCCAGGTAGGACGGGGAACAAACAACACAGGAGACAAACCTCTAACGTCTACATGACGTATATCTATTGGCCCGATGTTTATAAGAACCTCAGAAGTTTTATCAGCCAGTGCCCTGGCCGGGGAAAAGGGGGCTTTCGCTGATTATACAGTTAAACGGAAGAGCTAGCTATGGTACCCTAGTGTTCATCCTGTTTAGAGGGAGAGATGTGCCGTAAATTCTTTTTCTTTTATTTTGCATTACCTAATTACCATGCCACCTTCTTCGATATGGCTATGCACCGCTTCTAGCGATGGACTGAATGAAATGCTATTTTTCAGTAGCGAATTGCGATTGAAGGAATTACCTTAGCAAGAACGTTTGGTTGGATTTCCTTTTTATAATCACAAATTTATTAATATTTGTGATTTATGTGTGAATGAGGTTTGCTAGTCGAAAAGGATCCCGATTGGTCGAATGTCCTGTTATCCAATAAGCTTCAACCAATTGCCGTTCAACAACCTTCAGCCTTTGCCGTTGGCAAACCTATGTGTATAATAGCAGTACGCTCTGTTAAACACGGGGAATATAACATTAGTGGAAAATTGGTCACCTAATCTAATTCGCAACAACTTTGAAATAGAGCCACGAATGTGTCATCGTTTTTGCAAAAATGGGAATTTTTCTGAAGTTTGTCCCGCTCTGCAGTCCCCACTCTTTACTTCCATAAATTTAAATTGAAGAAAACAATTTAAAATAAATTTAAATTGAAGATTATCATTTAACTTTGTTTGTATGCGCAATTTGAAAATTTGGCTCTGAACAGTAATGAAGTAAACAAAGATACGAATTATGAATTTCGCGTCTTAGAAGAATTAACCAGAGTAAAGTGTGCTCTATTTCTGCCAAATCTGATAGAAATCTGTATGGAAATCAACTAGAATTTGGGCAACAGGCCAAAAATCACATTATATTAGGCAATTTGACATGTTGCTACTCTCGTTAGCTCCGTTCCAAAAAAAATTAAATAAAAAAAAAATATAAAGCACTGTTATATTTTAATAATCAATTTGTATGTATTTTTTTTGTGCTGATTTCAGGAACAATATTATGTTTTTGTATCCTGTAAGGCATGTCGACAAAATGAGGGTAAAGCTTTGAGGGAAAATCATAAAATGGGCATTTTTCATATCAGTATTATTTATGCAAGTGTTATTAAAAGTGTTATTAGTTCTAATATTGGTAGATCTTCAAAACATATTTAAAAGTGAGAGGGAAAGCTGGTATAACCCTTTTCGGAATTGTATAAAAATGATGTCATTTCACTTGCTGATATATAGTCTATGTCTGAAAGTCTAGATAGTCTAGGTATGCATAGATAGTCTAGAAAGATGCCTGAAGAAAAACAGATTCGTATGTATTTTTTTATAATATGTATTAGATAATTTAACTCAAATAATTAAATCAGGATGTATTTATTATTTATTCTCTATCTCTACTTATGCTATTAATTTTGCCAAAAATAAAGGAACTGGTTTTGCCAAAAGGGCTCAATTAGCATATATATGCACTTACTGCTTTAATACTAACTTAGTCTTAGCCTCTTCATAGTAGATTATCTTTTAAAAGGTTTTCCACAAATGCATTCTTTCAAAGAAAAATAAAGAGCTCCATTAAACTAAAGATGAGAAGAAATAAAGTAAATTATTTTCAAGCTCAAACTATATTAATCACCATTAGTAAATAAATGAAACCCAAAACGAACAGAAATTACAATGAATATCCGAGTCGAACTCATAACAAAAAGAATTACCGCAAAGAAAAGTAGGGCTAACACCTCCTGTGGCTTTTATAGCCCAGAACATAATTCGAACTTTGCAGAAAACAATCGTTCTTTCGGGGAATGTGTTTTCATTTCTCATAATATCAATAGAAAAAAAGATAATAAAATCACCAACATTACCAAGATTACTGAAAAAAAAATCACTGTCCTTGTCTTTTTCGTATTTTCAGACTTGCGCCTTTTAAAGTGTCTGGTCCCCACACAATAAATTGAAATAAATATTTTGTTTTGTTGTATTTTTTTATATTTTTATATTTTGTCCTTTTTTTTGGTTTTCTTAGACAAGTTTTGAATTAAAATAAATTGAATAAGATCGGAAACAATTTCCTTTCTGTGCAGAAACTAACACCCTCTGGTGTTACTCAGCACAATTTTAAAACAAATTATAGAAACCCTGGAGAAAAAACATTAGTTGTATTTATTTTTTTATTCTCTGTCTCCGCGTAGATAGAGGACAGCTCCACTCATTTCACTTCATTCTGCGTAGATCAAGTAGACAACTTAACTTACCTAGGTAGTATCATAGGCAACGCAGTAGCGCTGCCCAATAGTACAAGAATAATAAGGTTTAACCAGGAACAAATTGATAAAGCAATGCTTTCTTCACTATCCAGACCAGACAAAATCGCTGAACAACATATCCAAAATCTCCATCTCTAACTCGTTTCGAAATTTGTTTTTTTCGCCGTTTTTGTTTATTATTTTTTTTTTTGTGGAAAAAAATTAAATATCACAAAACTGGTGTTTGATATGTCTTTCTGTTTCAGATTTAAAAGCTGAAACGATATCTGATGTTAGTTTCTCCAAAATGTCAAGAAATAAATCAGAAATAATCTGTTTTTGAACAAAAATGAACAAATTTTAACGTTTTAGTTAAAAAAAAAAAAAAAAAAAAAAAAACAAGCGTTCGATAGAAGTGTCTAGATCAGTTTTAAGTTGGCAAACTAGGTTTTCTGAGACACTTCAAGATCTTTTTAATACCCATCCTCCCCACCCTTCCCCAAAAACCTTGCTCTTCGCAGGCATTTGAGATCAAAATCCATTCACCTTCATCACCATAAAAAACGACGTGGTAAAAATTATTTGTAATAAAACGTAAGAAAATTGCACATCTGATTGATCAAAGCAACAATAATCACAGGGAAAATTAAATCACAGGCTTAAAGCTCATCCACAGAAAATTCATCTTCTTGACACTTCGCGTTGTTGCACGAAACTCATCTACATACTCGACAAGCTATGGTGAATTCCAGGCTATTTTTCTTGTAGGAGCATCTCTCACTGTCGCGACCATCAGCTTGTCAAGAACACTTCACTGTCTTTAGAAGATGAGGAGGAGCAGCGAGGAGATCCGTCATTTTTGGCTCTAAAACTTCGTTGCCTTGAAGATTCCATCCCCAGCTTAGGGGGTCAACCGTGTTCCCTAGCCAAATCTGAACCTGGCTATTGACTCGGAACGAATGATACTTCGCTGCCATCATAGGCGGAGGCAGCTCTTGTCGGTGTACGAATGAGGTGGAAGTATTGACTTTCCTCTGGAAAACTTGGTTTCTGGCAGTGGCAGATCCTGACAATTGTAGAGTATCAGCAGAGCTTTCTCTCCAGCCGCGGTTATCTCATCACGAGATGCAGATTTTTGGTAAACAGGGTACTGGCGTCTCAGAAACTCAAGCTGGATAACAATAGCTGAAGAGCTTTTCCTTTTCCAATGCTATAAAGGTGGAATGTTGTGTCGCAACCCAGTATGGCGTGACAGAACGGCATCAGCTGGCAAACTTCTGATCCTAGCTTGTCTTTTATCTGACAAACATCCCAAGCTGAGCATTCACTTCCGAATTTCGCTTCCGGCGAGAAGTAAACTCGATTTGAACTCGTGTCTGCATGACAGATGAGGAGGACGAGAACATCCGTGTCATCAGCAATCACAATGTGTCGCTATGGAGTGCAGTTTCCTTAGCCTTCTTCACTATTTCTAGAGCGGCATCTCCTTCAGGGTGTTATACGTCGCAGCCGCTGGCTACCAGAGCGTTTCCAAGAATCTTCAGAAAACGCGATTTCTTCTCCTTGCATGAAAGAAACTCCTCTTTCTTCATGCAAAGATTCATGTCTTCGGTAAATAACACTTCGTGGCCGACAGATCCAGCTCGACGCAAATGGGTTGCATCTTTGATTTCATCATCTTGAAGACGACAACTGCACGGGGATACTTTTTTCGACGTAACGAATGTACGAATACGTGATAGCCTTGTATGTGGAAGCGACATTCCACGGGATCCGATGAAGAAGGGCGCCCCCGTCTAAGACAAAGCTGGTAATAACTAAGACAAAGCTAGCTCGGGCTTGTTGGCCTTTCGCATGAATCCGTTTCTTTCGAAAAGAGCAGGAGGAATGGTCCAGAGCTCAAACTTGAAATATTCTTCCTTGAGACTAGACCTCTGGGCAACGATAATAAACCTCTGAAAAAGTAGCGCCGGGTCGATATGCGCCACCTCAGAAGAGCCCGACTTTTTTGTGGTCATCAGAGTCACTTGGTCTTTCTTTTTAAAGACGTGTTCCTTCAAGGTCTTTTCTGACATCTTGTCTAAGATTTTCTTCCCAGCAGATTCGGCTTCGTTAACATTCACGCCTGGAGATGAAGTCACTCCATTTGCAAAGTTTCTCAGTTGTACATTGCCTTTGAATGGGGATGAAACTTCGAAGAAATCTACCAACTTCGCGGTATCTCCACAGTCACGGTTTTGTCTGTTCAGACTCAATTCACGATGCTGCTCGCTTGTAGAGTAGCCGATATTTGTCAGGTTCTGCATCAACAGGTTTACCTCAAGACACTCCGGCCTCGATAGAACCCAAATCGCTCTCTTTTCTTCAGTCATGCCACCACCACCAGTGAGTCCTCCCGATGTCTTTAGGCTTCGCATGCACTCTTGTTCAATAACTAAGTCTACTGAGAGGCCGGCCCAGCTCCGATCTGACCTTATAATCGTGTGTCCTTGCTCACTGAACATCTGAAACATTCTTGGGTGACGACTGAGAAGTTTAGTCATCTCTTAGATGTACAACCAGACAGATTTCACGTAAAGGTTGTACCCAGATGCGGCTAGGTAGGGAAGCATTTCTGCTGCAACCTGCAAATGCAAGTTCCATAGGCCTAGTCTCTCGGCACGTATAAACTTGAGAAGCTTTTCAACCATGTAACGGTACTGCAGCCAGAGCTTGTTGATCGGTGATCTCATAGGTCTTCAATCTTCTGTTTGATAATACTTTCCAGTAGTCCCAGCTCTGGTGCTTCGTCAAGGTGTCTGGGGGACATTTTTCCCTCAAGTCTGTTGTTGAAGAGTTTTTCAAGGCCGAGAGTATCCAAAGTTCTCGCATCTTGTCCTAAAATATGAGCGTAGAGAGCCGAGCTCACGAGAATGTGAGCTCTAATAGTTGTAGAAATCACTTTCCCAGAGTATATGTGGTACCGTTGCCGGTGCGTATACTATTTCCAAGATTTCTTTGAGCCCACTGTCTTGCATCAGGTGCCCTATGCATCCGACGAAGCTCATCATCAAGTGAAAGCCTCCGAGTTTGATGATAACGTTGTCCAGCTCATTTGACACGTCAGACTTGATAATCTTCAATAAAAAACACAAAAAAAAGATATCATGGTTATCACTTAGTTTTTTTGCCAAAAATAGCAAAATTTTGCTATTTTTTTTTAATAAAAATTTGATTTTTTCATTTTATTTGACGTTTATAAGAAAAACTCACGTCAGAAACGATTTCAGCTCTCAATTCTGATACAGATAGACGTATCAACCACTCATTTCGTGACACTTCATTTTTTCATGAAAATAAAAACTAATAAAACAAAAATAGCGAAAAAACAAATTTCGCAACGGGTTGGAGATGGAGATTTTGGATATGTTATTCAGCGCTTTTTTCTGGTCCGGATGGTGAACAAGGCATTACTGTATCAATTGGTTCCTGGTTCGGGCTTTTTTTTTCTTATTATTATTATACTATAAGTAAACAAGGATGTTGGCACAATGTATGATTTATTTTTTATTTTATTTTTAATTTTTTTTTTGTTGACCAGGGCACTTCGTATCGAAGGAGTTGTCGTAGAAACTTCGAAAAGGGCTCATTCGATTGGAAATTGTAAAGGCTAGTACCCTTTTCAATAGTCGAATGTGATTGGAAGGCAACTAACATCCCTTCCACGCCCACCATTACCCCAAACACATCCAATCAAAATTTTGAGTTAGCCATTTTGTTCAGCGTAGTTGATTTCCAGATAGAAATTATGTTTTTGAGGAGGACCCTCCCCCCCAGCCCTCATGGCAAGGGTTGTAAGTTGTGCCCTGGGGGCATATAGGGTTTTTATAGAAAGCTTTGTCGTAGAAACTTGAAAAAGGGCTCATTCTATTGGAAATTCCAAGGGCTAGTGCCATTTTTAATAGTCGAAAGTGATTGGAGAGCAACTAACCCCCCTCTGACGCTCACCTTTTCCGCAAACACATTCAATCAAAATTTTAGATAGCCATTTTGTTCAACGTAGCTGAAAGTTTTGGAAATTACGTCTTTAAGGATGACAACACCCCCCCCCCCCCCCACACAGCCCTCAGGGCAAGGGTTGTATTTCTGTGCCCTGGGGGCATATAAGGTTTTTATAGAAAGTGTTGTCCTAGAAACTTCAAAAAGGGCTCAGTCGATTGGAATTGAAACGGCTAGTGTTCTTTTTTATAGTCGAAAGTAATTGGAGCGCAACTAGCCCCCCTCTCACGCCCGCCATTTCCCCAAACACATACACTCAAAATTTTGAGATAGCGATTTTTTCAACGTAGTTGAAAGTTCTGAAAATTAGGTCTTTGAGGATGACAATCCCCCCCCCCACAACCCTCATGGCAAGGGTCGTTATGCCCTGGGGTTATATAAGGTTTTGATAGAAAGAGTTAGCGCAGAAACTTCAAAAAGGGCTCATTCGATTGGAAATTGAAAGGGCTGGTGCCCTTTTTAATAGTCGAAAATGATTGAAGGGTAACTAACCGCCTTCTCACGCCCACCATTTCTTCAAATACATCCAATTACAATTTTGAGATATTCATTTTGTTCAACGTAGTTGAAAGTTCTTGAAATTTGGTCTTTGAGGATCATAACTCTCCCCTCCCCCCCCCCCCCCCCCAAGACCCTCAGGGCAAGGGTTTTAGGTACCTTATATGCCCTGGGGGCATATGAGGTTCTTATAGAAAGTTTTGTCGTAGAAACTAAAAAAAGGGCTCATTTCAATTGTGAATTGAGAGGGCTAGTGCCCTTATTAATAGTCAAAAGTGATTGGAGGGCAAATGCTCCCCACGCCCATCATCTCCCCAAACACTTCCGATCAAAATTTTGATATAGCCATTTTGTTGAACGTAGTTGAAGGTCCGGAAATTATGTTTTTGAGTATGACAGCCCCCTCACAGCCCTCAGGGTTAAGGTTGTAAGTTATGCCTTGGGGGCACATAATGTTTTTATAGAAAGTGTTGTCGTAAAAACTTCAAAAAGGGCTTTTTCGATTGGAAATTGAGAGGGCTGTTGCCCTTTTTAATAGTCGAAATTAATCGGAGGGAGAATCAACTCCCCCGTTTCGGAGGGAGAATCACCTCCCCCGAGGAAAAATCCTCGTTTTCTCACCCTTCTTTGGTTTTATTTATCATTTATTATTTCCTTTCCTCTCTTAGCTTCATGCATCACCTCCCCCCACGCCCATCATTTCCTCAAATATTTCCGATCAATATTTTGATATGGTAATTTTATTCAACCTAGTTGAAAGGTCTGGAAATTATGTCTTTGAAGATGACAACCCTCCCTCCATAGCCCTCAGGACAAGAGTCGTAAGTTATTCCCATGGGGCATATAAGGTTCATATAGAAAGTTTTGTCTTAGCTCCTTCAAAAAGGGGTCATTCGATTTGAAACTGAGAGAGTAGTGCCTTTTTTATAAGTCGAACGTGATCAGAGGGCAAGTTTTGATATAGCCATTTTGCTCAGCCCATCAGAAAGGTCTGGAAATTATGTCTCTGAGGATAACAAATCCCTCCAGCCCTAAGGACAAGGGTTGTAAGTTATACCCTTGGGACATATAGGGTTTTTATAGAAAGTGTGGTCATATAAACTTCGGAGGGGGTTCATTGGATTGGTAATCAGACGCTCTAGTGCTCTTTTTAAGAGTCAAAGTGATCAGAGGGCAGTTACCCCCTCTACCTTACACACACGTCGTATTGTCCCGAAATGTGTCTAATAGAAATTTTGAGATAGCCATTCTATTCCAATAGTCTAAATATCATATAACAAGGCTTTTGAGGTTGAAACAAACCCCAGAGATTAGGGGCAAGGGTTGTAAGTTATGCCCAAGGGGTATTTAAGGTTCTTATTGGGGATGGTTGTTTAACTTCAGAAAAGGCTCAGTCTTTCTCCCTGCAAAAGACTATGTCAATATAAAACGAACAGAAATTAATCAAAAAAGCTTTTTGCACAAAATAAGTTTTTCAAAAAAAGTAAAGAACTCCATTAAACCAAAAATGGAAAAAAAAAATAGAATCAAATAATCTACCAAGCATACAACTACCACAAATCCGTATCAACAAATAAATGAAACCCAAAACAAACAGAAATTAAAATAAGTCTAACTCAAAATGAGCAGAAATTAATCTGATTAGGGTTCTAAACCCTATGCTTTCTAAAAGGAAGAATATAATTTGTACTTAACTGAAAAAATTCTTTTGAGTGTTTTCACTTTTATAACTTTAAGAAATAAAAAATTAATTAAGGTTTTAAGGAATAAATATCGGCATATGTATATTAAACTGACAATGCGCATTTTCTCAGTAAATTCATTTGAATTTTTTTTTCTACGGATCGTTTTGGGTGTCCGACTGACTGACCGCATCTCAAATAGTAAGTTGCACGAAACTTGGGTTCAATCCTGCTTTCTATGGTTATAATGAGAGAAAGGATGAGATGACTAGGACAGGTTTTGTGGATGAAGAATGAGAGATTGCCAACGATAGTCCTTGTCGGCCAATCGTCTAGGGCTAAACCGAAAGCAGATTGATTCCGAACGGGTTGGGAGGATGTCGTAAGGAAAAAATTAGGGGAAATGGGAACTTCCTGGGAGTGTGTATAGTGGGAGGCTTTGAATAGATTGAGACGGAGGAGGAGAGTACGTAGCTGTGTTGCCCTCAGGCGGCTTGGTGTTCAAGTGAGTTGTTAGTAGTAGTAGTAGTGGTGGTAGTGGTATTATCTCTATCTATGCTTTACAGTTGGCCAGAGATTAAGGAACTAAGTTGAATAACTAAAATAAAAGTGTTTTTTTTTTATTTTACATAGATGATTTTTGATGTTTTTTTAAACTATTCAAATTAAGTCTTATAACTAAAATAAAACTGTTTTTTTTATTATACATAGACAATATTTTGATTTTTTTTTCGATTGACGATTTTTAAACAGAATTAGGCATGTGAGCATGTCTGGAGTAATTTTTTCAAGGAAATCGGAGTAGCTTTGTTATAAAAAAGGAAACGTATTTTTACACTGGTCAAAGAATTGTTCCCGGCTTGGAGCATATTTTTGAATTTCTGAGCCTCAAAAAATTCTGGTAGGATTTTGTGAATGAGTTCGTGAACCGACCAAACCGATGGTCAGAACTAAATGGTCTAATGGTCCTAAATAGGTATAAATGGTCCTCCCCATTAGTGTCAAATGAAAAAGCTAAAATATCTGAAAAAAAGTAAGGCTTTAGTAAAATTTACAGAAATGGTTTTTTTTTTGCTATGTAACTTAACTGTTTTCTGTTCGTACAACTTGTTTTTTAGAGATGTCATGCTGTTTAGGTTGTCAGAATTGTCATACCAGTTCTTACTTTTCAGGAGAGAGGAACTGGCGCTTTGGTCGTTGTTGCCATGCTTGATTTTTTGAATTTTGCGCTATCGGCTCCTTATAGTGAAACTACGGACGAGAAGCATTTTGACACACTCTTGGAAATGGTAGCAGACAGAGGGAAAACTATATTCAGACTTTTCCAGGTATATATAGAGCGTAGGCTATTGCAATTATTAAGGGCAGTTCACACTTTACTTTATACAATCTTAAGTGTCTGTAACTCTTGACCAATCACAAGTTTGAAAACAGTAATGTAATATTATACAACTGGTTACCTACCTCAAGTATTTTTCTATTGTTTTCATATCTCATTTCTTATGTCTTATTTTACCATCGTAAGTACAGTGTACATGGGAGAGGGGGTAAAAATGTACTTGAGGTGCAAGCTTGTCGAAGGTAAAAAGCATATATTTTCGGAAGCGACATTTTGGCAATCCATTTGTTTTAAAGCTTTGCTCTTATGAAGTCTTCCTTGGAAATTCTTGGGATACTTTAAAAATGTATACAATTTTGAAATGTTGAAAATTTTAATTTTTACTACTAGAGTTAAAATACCTTACATTACTAAACTACAAACTATTCGCACAAACTGTTTTGCTTTTCTTGTCAAAATTGGCTTATTAATCCAAATCTAAGTGTTTTCCAAGGTAAATCTAAGCCTCAATTTTCATGCCTCCAATACTGTTTAAATTATCATGTTACTTGCTTGATCAACTTAGCCCATTATTCAGTGCAAAATAAAAGTGTACACACTCACAACCACTTAAAATAATAATATCAATCGGCTAATGACAATCGCCTCTGATGAAAAAAACTACCGAAATAAATTATTGTTTATTTGTCTTTTTTATTGATTTGTGCTCATATTTGGAAGAAAGACGCTCATCAATCGCCCGCTTCCTCTCTCTCCCCCAAGCGTTGATGAAGTCGCAACAGTTATTATGTTGTCGATTTTGATGAAATCACAAACTCAGAAAGTAAGAAAGAGCTTCAAATGAGGATCCAATTCTGGTCTGAAAAGATGAAACTAGTGATAGAAAGACATCTGAAAACTGCGTTCATTGGACATGCCAGTCAGAAATAGCCAGAACGATCGATGAGAGTGCTGTATCTATCTCTAAACTCCTAATGTTAATTTGTGACAGTCTGAACGTAAACAAAAACTTTTCCGACTGATTGACAGTGAAAAAAGTGAATTGACAGGTAGCGAAGGTCTCCTTCATATTGGTACCTGCAAGATCCATTTGGTACTCAACGCTTTTCGGAAGGGTTTGCGGGAAATCGGCGAGAATTGTTCCGATCGAATCATCAAAGGGTAGTACTTTTTTAGTGGCTGGCAGGCTAGACAAGAAGACTACGGGACGATTCAAGAGAGAACTGGCGTTCCTAAGTCCCGCTTTTCGAAACACGTATTCACCAATTGGCTAACAATAGGACCTGCCGCTTCGAGGCTAAGGGAACAGATGCCAGCTCTGTCTGAGTACTTTGTTATCTAAATTCCGAAGAAAAACCATAGTCTTATGAAATCAAACGCGTACAAAGAGATCATCCAGCTGATAAAACAACCGACCATGAAAGCAGAGTGTCAGTTCGTTGTTGGTATTTCGAACCTCTTCGCACGTTTCACCGAAAAGTTTCAACGGGAAGAGCCCATAGTGCACGAACTCTATACGGAGCTGAATCCGCTGTTCTTGACATTTTCTGGACGGATCTTAAAACCCAAAGCGATCAAAGAGTTTAGGGATGAACTAACGCTTCAGCCATTCGAACACAAAAAGAACTTTGTGCCACTGCTACAGACAGTTGTGAGGGACAAGATTGTCGACTGTCTAGAGTCAGTAGACGAGCCTCTAAAGCGCTCGTTTATGCAGCGTGTTCAGAAGCATTATTATGCGGTTGCAAGATATGTCCTTGAGCAAATACTTGGCGGAGATTTTTGCAGTTGTTGAAAGTGTTAACTTTTCTACATCCCAATGAAGTTTTAAAGCCTGTTTTTGCTTAGAATTTGTTATACGAGGCGTGTTTTTTAACTAAGGCCCATTTGAATATAAGCACACGATGAAAGATTATTTCAAAAAAGTAAATTTATTTTCAAAAAGTGCATACATTACTCTATTTTTCGACATTAATTAAAAAAAAACTTTCCGAAAAATCAGTTTTTCAAAGTAAATGCCATTTTAAATTTAAGCTCAGCAGATACAAATACCTGTTAAAATTCAAAGTCAAAACGACCAGAAATTACTATTAAAGAACAAATGAAACCCAAAAAGAACAGAAATTAAGTAAGCAATCATAGAAAAAGCATAAAACAAATGAATGAATAGATCCTAAAGCGAGTAATGCTGAGATTGAATATGAAAATCAAGCTTAAACGAAAAGAAAAAAATTCCTATAAATGAAACTTAAAACGAACAGAAATTAAATAAACAATCAATGCAAACAAACATACAATAGATATTAATGTAAATTAATAAATAAATCTTAAAACGAGTGAAACTTAAATTGAATATGCAAATCAAGCTTGAAACGAACAAAAATCACTACAAACGAGAATTTGGGTATCACCTCCTTCTCTCACTGTAAAAGTCTAAAACCTACTGCGTCATTGGCGTCATCATTACTGCGTCATCTAAAACCTACTTTAGCCCCCTTTGAATTTTGTACGACTACCCTTCTATATGAAGTGCCTCTGGGAAAAAAATAAATGGAGAGTGGGGGAGGCTAGATGCCCTCCAATCACTTTTGACTCTTAAAAAGTAAATTACAACTTTCAATTTCCAATCAAATGAGCCCTCTATGAAGTTTATACGAGCATCCCTTCCATAACAACCATATATACCCCCAGGGCATAACTTACAACGTCTACCCCCGGGCCCTGGGGGTTGCGTCGACACAGGAATGTTACTTATCAGACCTTTGAACTATTTTTAATTGAATGGCTATTATAAAAATTTTATCGGATGGGCTTGGGGAAAAAAGGGTGTGGGGGGGGGGCTAGTTACCCTTGGATATCTTTTGACTCTTAAAAATTGAACTAGAACTTTCAATTTCCAATCAAATGAGCCCTCTCTGAAGTTTACACGAACATCCCTTTTATAAGAACCATATACGCCCCCAGGACAACACTTACAACGCCTATCCCCCGGGCCCTGGGGGGGGGGGGGGTTCGTTATCTAATTTTTGAATAATTTCCAAAATCTGGCTATCTCAAAATTTGTAGCGGATGGGTTTGGGGAAAAAAGGGCGAGGGCGAGGGGCTAGTTGCCCATAACTCTCTTGACTCTTAAAAAGTGAACTAGAACTTTCAATTTCCAATCAAATGAGCCCTCTATGAAGTTTATACGAGCATCTTTTTCATAAGAACCATACATGCCCTTAGGGCATAACTTAGAACGCCTTCCCCTGGGCCCTGGAGGGTTGTATTGACACCGGAGTTTTTCTTGTCTGACCTTTGAACTATTTTTAACAAAATATCCGTCTCAAAATTTTCATCAGATGGGTTTGGAAAAAGAAGGCGTGGAGGGGGGGGGGGCTAGCTGCCCTCGAATCTTTTTTGACTATTTATCGGGTTTTGGGAAAAACGGTGAGGGGAGGGGGCTAGTTGCCCTTAACTCTCTTGACTCTTAAAAATTGAACTAGAACTTTCAATTTCCTATCAAATGAGCCCTCTCTGAAGTTTATACGAGCATCCCTTTCATAAAACCATATATGCCCAAAGGCATAGCTTATAACGCCTGCCCCCGGGCCCTGGGGGGTTGGGACGACACCTGAGTTTTTGTTATCTGACCTTTGGGCAATTTTTAACTTAATGGCTATCTCAAAATTTTTATTGGATACATTTGCGGAAAAGGGGGCGTGGAGGGGGGCTAGTTGCCCTCTAATCACTTTTGCCTCTAAAAAACTGAACTAGAACTTTCACTTTCCAGTCAAATGAGCCCCCTCAGAAGTTTTTACGCGAGCATCCCTTCAATAAGAACCATATATTCCCCCAGGGCATAACTTACAACGCCTGCCCTCGGGCCCTGGGGGGCTGTGTCGATCCCGGAGTTTTCGTTATATCGTCTTATAACGCTATCTCAAAATTCTTATCGGATGGGTTTGCGGAAAAAAGGGCGTGGAGGGGTGGGGGCTAGGTGCCATCCAATCTCTTTTGACTCTTAAAAAGTGAACTAGAACTTTCAATTTCCAATAAAATGAGCCCTCTTTTAATTTAATACGAGCATCCCTTCCATAAGACCCATATATGCCCCCAGGTCATAACTTACAACGCCTGCCCCCGGGCCCTGAGCGGTCGTGTCGACACCAAAATTTTTGTTATATTATCTTAGAACTATTTTTAACAAAATAGCTATCTCAAAGTTTGTACCGGATGCATTTGGTAAAAACGGGTTGGGGGGGGGGGAGCTAGTTACCCTCCGATATCACTTGATGCTTAAAAACTGAACTAGAACTTTCAATTTCCAATCAAATGAGCCCTCTCTGAAGTTTATATGAGCATTCCTTCCATAAGAACCATATATGCCCCCAGGGCATAACTTATAACCCTTGCCCTGAAGACTGTGGGGGGAGTGTCCTGCTCAAAGATATAAATTCCAGAACTTTCAACTGCGTTGAACAAAATGACTATCTCAAAATTTTGATTGGAAATGTTTGGGTAAATGGTGGGTGTGGAAGGGGTGTTAGTTGCCTTCCAATCACTTTCGACTATTAAAAATGGAACTAGCCATTTAAATTTCCAATCGAACAAACCCTTTCTGAAGTTTCTACGACAACACTTTCTATAAAAACCTTATATGCCCCCAGGGCATAACTTTTAACTCTTGCCCTGAGGGCTGTGGGGGGTTGTTAACCCCAAAGACCTAATTTCCTGAACTTTCAATTACGTGTAACAAAATGGCTATCTCAAAATTTTGATTGGATGTGTTTGGGGAAAAGGTGGGCGTGAGAGGGGGGGTTAGTTGCCCTCCAATCGAATGAGTCTTTTTTGAAGTTTCTACAACAACGCCTTCTATAAAAATCTTATATGCCCCCAGGGCATAACTTGCAACCCTTGCCCTGTAGAGGTTACTTTAAAGTTAGTTGAGAGGTATGATAAGCGTTACAACAAACTTGACAACTATCATAGGCAGCGCAATAGCGCTGCCTAAGTAAAGAACGATGTTGGCACAATGTATTTTTTTCTCCATACCCGGACACTTCGTATCGAAGGAGTTGTCGTAGAAACTTCGAAAAGGGCTCATTTGATTGGAAATTGGAGTGGCTAGTGCCCTTTTAATAGTCGAAAGTGATTGGAGGGCAACTAGCCCCCCCCCCCCCCCCCCAACGTCCATCATTCCCCCAAACACATCCAATCAAAATTTTCAGATAGCCATTTTGTTCAGCGTAGTGGATTTTCAGATAGAAAATAAGTTTTTGACGAGGACACTCCCCCACAACCCTCAGGGCAAGGGTTTTAAGTTATGCCCTAAGGGCATATAAGAAGGATGTTGGCACAATGTATTATTTATTATTTTTTTCCTTTAGAGCAGGGCACTTCCTATAGAAGAAGTCGTCGTAGAAACTTCGAAAAGGCCTCATTCAATTGGAAATTAGGGTGGCTTGTGCCCTTTTTAATAGTCGAAAGTGATTGGAAGTCAACTAACACCCCTTCCACGTCCACCATTTCCCGAAACACATATGTTTTTGAGTAGGATCAAATTTTGAGATAACCATATTGTTCCACGCAGTTTAAAGTTCAGGAAATTATACATTTGAGCAGGACACTCCCCCACAGTCTTCAGGGCAAGGGTTATAAGTTATGCCCTGGGGGCATATAAGTTTTTATTGAAATCCTTGTCGTAGAAACTTCAAAAAGGGCTCATTCGATTGGAAATTCATAGGTCTAGTGCCATTTTCAATAGTCGAAAGTGATTTGAGGACAACTAACCCTCTCACGCCCACCTTTTCCAAAAACACATCCAATCAAAATTTTAGATAGCTCTTTTGTTCAGAATAGTTGATTTCCAGGTAGTACTTATGTTTTTGAGGAGGGAAATCCCCCACAGCCTTCAGGGCAAGGGTTGTAAGTTATGCCCTGGGGGCATATAAGGTTTTTATAGAACGCGTTGTCGTAGGAACTTCAAAAAGGGCTCATTCGATTGGAAATTGAATTGGCTAGTGCCCTTTTTAATAGTTGAAAGTGATTGGAAGGCAACTAACACCCCTTGCACGCTCACCAATTCCCCATGCATATCCAATCAAAATTTTGAGATAGCCATTTTGTTCCACGCAGTTTAAAGTTCAGGAAATTATACCTTTGAGCAGGAAACTCCCCCCACAGTCTTCAGGGCAAGGGTTATAAGTTATGCCCTGGGGGTATATAAGGTGTTTTTATTGAAACCTTTGTCGTAGAAACTTGAAAAAGGGCTCATTCGATTGGAAACTCAAAGGGCTAGTGCCCTTTTTAATAGTTGAAAGTGATTTGAGGGCAACTAACCCCCCTTTCACGCCCATCTTTTCCCCAAACATATCCAATCAAAATTTTGAGATAGACATTTTGTTTCACGCAGTTTAAAGTTCAGGAAATTATACCTTTGAGCAGGAAACTCCCCCCACAGTCTTCAGGGCAAGGGTTATAAGTTATGCCCTAGGGGCATATAAGTTTTTATTGAAATCCTTGTCGTAGAAAAATACAAATGAATGTGTATTGTTAGTTTAATATACATATACTGATATTTAGTAATCAAAATGTTAATATTATTTCATTTATTAAATTTACAAAAGTAAGAACATTTATATTTTATCAGTAAAGTGCAAATTATGTTCTGGCCATGGGATGGCATAGGGGTTTTAAGCCCAACTCATGTTAATTTCTGCTCGTTTTGAGTTTGACTCGGTCATTTATTGTAATTTCTGTTCGTTTTGGGTTTCATTTATTTATCATTGCTGATTTGCGGTAGTTTCACGCTTCGTCAATTATTTGATTTTATTTTTGCTCATTTTTTTGTTTAATGGAGTTTTTTACTTTTCTTTGAAAAACTTATTTTGTGGAAAAAGGTTTTTTTAATTAATACTGTTTAATAGAGTAAAGTATTTACTTTTTGAAAACAATTTACTTTTTTTGAATAATCATTCGTTGTGTACTTGTGATCAAACGGACCTTAATTAAAAAACACGCCTCGTATGTTACCAGGAAGTTACCCATCGCGACGCAAAAGGGCATGCAAGTTGACGAGTTTAAGCTAGTCCAGTTTCAGGACTTCTACCAGAGCCAGGAAGCATTAACGACAAGTGGGACAACGCGATTCAGGGACGAAAATATCCAAACATGTCTGAAGTCGTAAAAAATGCTTTGATTATTACACGGGGTCTGCCAGTATTGAGCTAGGCTTCTTCCTTTCTGGGCGAGTTCTCAGTGAAGAAAGAGCTTTGATGAATGAGTGAACTTAGAATGCAAAACCATTTTTGATAGATTGGTTGGGCAGATTTGGAGAACGTGCGCAAAATATTGCTGTCGCCGAACACTTGATAAAACTAGCCAAATCCGCTAGAAAGGGCTATGATTCGTACATGCAGCGGAAGAAGCCTTGAAAAAAAAAACAACTGAGAAACAGGGGCAGGATTTGGAGGCAAGAGAACGGCTGAGAGAGCTACAGCTTGCTGAAAGCTGTTCGAAAAGACAGACAGTAGAGATTTTTGAAAAATCTCTCTCTCTAAAAAAAAAGAAGCGTTTGGTTCCAAGGAACAAGCTGCAGACGAGTTGCTGAAAGAAGATCATAACCTGCAGAAAAAAGGCATTGAAAAGAAGGACATGGTCGAGATACAGCTAGCGCTGGCCATGATAGATGGGCCTCTGTCGATTCGTAATGAACAAATAGGCAGCTGCTACTCTTGAAACCGCCCTGCAGCAGTTAGATTCAAAGAAACAGTTGCTGATCACATGTCTGTTCCAGCAGAAAGCAGTGCAAAAAAGGCAAACAAATAGGTTTTTGGTCTAGTTACCGTACCTTTATCTCTTTTATCATATTTTTTAATATGATTTTTTGTATTCGAAAGTAAAACGTTCATAAAAAAAAGAAAAATAAAGGAAAAAGCTCCTCCAATGACGTGATGATTCTCAGGTGGTGTATTTCTTAATTATCATTTTGCCTGTGATCATAGATGTCTGCAAGTTATCATTCCCATTTTTTCCTTAGTCAAGTGTTATTTAGTATTGTGTCACTGCTTTTTATTTCAAAAGCTTTCTGAAAGCTGAGTTCTGAGGTCCATTTTGCGTCCAGAATTGTCCCTAGAGAGGTCCCTTTTTCGACTCAAAAGAGTTCCATAAGTCCCTATGTTTTACCACTTGAACCTGTGGCAGGCCTAGGGTACTAATTAGGCTTTAAAAGATGATATTCAAAGTTTTTGTCAGTAACGATAGCCTACCAACGATTAAAGCGAATAGGTTTCAACTGACTACAAATTCAGTATATATGTTTTTAAATCCCTTCTCGTACCATCGTCATCTGGTCAGTCATACCTGTTTTCCGTGGTGTAAGGCAAGGTGCCCTTACATCCCTAATCGTGTTTAATAACTATATTCTGGACGCATAGTCCCAAGCGGTTTCCTCTTGTATATTAGAATGGAATAATCTATCTCTTATTGCTTATGCAGATGATGTCTTCAACCCAAGCCGAACGGTGCTGGCGTTTGAGATTTTTTTTTTTCCATTCTGAGTTGAAAATACTCAATCCTAAATTTTAATTTTATCGCTGAAAAGTCAGACATCGTACTATTCAACTGGTGCCCATTTCTCGAAAGATATAAAGTTGATCTTGATGGAGTATCAGCTGCTCCTAAACTGGAAATGAAATATCTTGGCCTTGCAATCGAAGACTCTCTTACAGCAACTGGAAAGCTCTTTATCCGCCATTTCCAGCGCTGGACGCCCCGTGCCTACGGCAGCACAGCTTCTAATAAACTTCGTTTTAATCGCGGGCTACTAGCCAATTTATAAAACTCATATGTGCTTCCAAACTTTTTGTACCTTAACGTTTTTGGAGTTCCTCATCGGTACTGGAAATAAAACAATTCCTGCGAATTTATTACCGGTATGCTAAATATCTCCTCGGCCTCCCACCTTGGGTAAGTAATTCTTGGACCAATAAAATTCAATGTATTATAGACCATAATGCTTCAGAATACAGAATAGATGCGGTGTTGACGAGAAGACAGACAAAGTGGCTCGCGTCACACAACTAGTTAGCATTATTAACAAGGATGGTGGATGCAGTGAAGATATAAAAACAAGAATAACAAAGTCGCTGGTTGTTTTCAGCATTCCATCTGGAGTCAAACAAAAAGCAGGACTTTCTCAGAAGGGGGTTTAACGAAGGTTATTTGAAATAATTGCAAGGAAATTGATATTTTATGAGAGGTAGGAGAGAGTAAAGCTTTAAACGGGTAGGGCTGTGGTGTTCACGGTTGAGTTTGCACAGACGGCGTGGGAATGTGATGAGTTGTTAGTAGTAGTAGTAGTTGTATTGCGGCAGCTAATATTGAACCCCTAGCCTCTTATCGCAAAGCAGAGGTCAATTTAGTGTGCCACCCCAGGCAAAAAAGGGAAATAAACCATTTCAAAAATCAAGACCTTGTGAGAGCCAGGATAGAACCATAACCCCTTCGTTACGAAGCATAGTTTCATTTGCTGTACCACCGCTAGGTAACTTTTGAATGGTAACGTTAAACAAGATGAATCTTAAACTGATTTTTGGAGGTCACGTCGTCAAGTGCGGTATGATTGCTTGATTTTAGGCTCGATAAAGAAAAACTCGATTTAACTGAATTTTAATTTATTGGCCTCTGTTGGGTGGGAGGATTTCGTAAGAAAGATTAAATGGAAACAGGAACTTCCTGGGAGGGTGTAAAGAGGGAGGCTTTGAATAGATTGGGATGGAGAAGGAGCGTGCGTAGCTGTGTTGACCTCAGGCGGCTCGGAGCTGCGGTGAGTTGTTCGTAGCAATAGTAATTTATTTTCTGGTTAAATAAATAATATACCTGGTTAGTAAGTCGCTCAAAAGTTGATACGAAACCTAATAAACGAAAAGAAAAATCTTTGCACTTGCGCAACTTGCGAAATAATTGCTGATTATGTGAGGAATAAAATATAAATATTAAATGTGAAAACTTGAAATCTATGTTTATGTAAAACCTTTATGCGATTTGGCCATTGCCTCTAATTATTTTTTTGTCAGAAGGATTTTCATCATATACAAAGCTTTTCCGTTATAATCGTTATAATCTTTATATAGATATAATATCGTTGTAACGATTATATAATGATTATAATCGCTATAATCGTTATCTAGATTTCCGCTATAATCGTCCTTTCTTTTTCTTGATATATTTGACGATCATTGGAAATTGTAAACATGTATGTTTAACTACCTTCAGTGCAATAGGACCTTCTGTTTCTTCTCCATCAGCTTCTAGATGTAGATATTTTTGCTTCATGGAATTTTTTAATGTTTGTGTATTTGTTTTGTGTCCCTGTGATATTTCCGTGGGTACTATTTAGAACAGTTGGCTTCTTTTTCGATGTGTGTGTATGTGGATGTAAACTTCTTTTCTATGAAGTTGTGCTTGGATCAAGATAAATATGAAAAAAAAATGATCAGGAACCTTCACATGCTTCAGCAATCCACTATGTTTACCCTAAGATTTTGGATTTTTGTCTAAATGCTTTTAGAAGAAATACTGCAACGCAAGAGCTGTGCGGCATAATGTTGAGCATGCTTAGCATATTGCTCGAAAGGACCAATAGTTGTACTTCAATGCTATAAAATGTTCATTTCAAACGTTTTGAAAGGCAATCGGTAAATTCAACAGGCTGTGTTTACTGCATTTTAAATGTTTTCAAGAAACTTCGACTTTAGCTTTAGCATAGGGAGGAGGAGTCCTGTATTTAAACCCCTTTTATATGTATTTTCCTGTTGTTGCTTAAATATCTTTGTTTTATAGCACCCATCCCTAGCCATAGTCAAGGGTGCTGGGCTTTTGATGAAGTCTATTATAGAAGAAGGAGAAATTGGCATTGCACAGCATATGCAGGACTTGGCATTATCCGAGGCAGCGTTGCCACGTCACTTACACATCTCGCTCTTTACCCAAGTAGGCAGAACAACAGATAGAAGATTAATGACTGTTCGCCAGTTGTCACGGTATTTAGTTGGGCTTTGGACAACTAATCATGAATTTGCTCACGCTTTACTTAAGCAAATTCTGGTAAGTCTTTTTTTATGAACGCTTCGCTTAATTTAATGACACGATGACACTTATCTTACCTTAGATCCGCCTTTGCCTCCAGAGGCACCCATGGCATCAAGAAGGAGCCGCCAATCTTCCCGCCGGTTTGCTGCTGCAAGTATGTCCTCCCACTGAGGTTGGATTGATGTGTGCAGGTTACGGAGATCTGTCTGGTACGTTCGACGCAGGGTGTTTCTGGGTCTGCCCCTGCGGCGTGGACCCGATGGCTGCCAATGAAGCGCTGCATTTGGTAGTCTGAGATTGTCCATACGTAGTACGTGGCCAAGGTATCTCCATCGGCGAACTTTTATGATATATTTTGATTTTGATTAGCCTGTGAGTTAAACTATCTTTATTTAAATTCAAAACCATGTTTTATTGATCTATGCCGGACGTTTTACCTTAAACATCGCTTAAATTTAGGTTTTCGGGTTGGAAAGAGTCTGCTTCACCATGGCTTCAAAACGTGGAAAACGAAGGAACTGCTGATCTCCTAACCGAAAATACCACGCATAAACCTCAACTTCATCATCATGAATTAAGCTATAAAGAGAGTCGATGAATTTTATCTCCTAGGAATCCACGTTTTCACTGAACGCTCTTGGAAAACCCATCTTGATCGGGTGAGAACCTCCTGCAGAAGAAAGCTGGGGATCATTTTTCGTGGCTTTTTACGGCCAGGCTTGATCATCCCTCTTTGCAAATCTTGCATCAGACCCGTCGCCGAATATTTATGCCTGCTGTTGCTGGTGCTTCATTGGCACCACTTCAGAAGATCCAGAATAAGGCTAATAGAGCAGGTTCAATCTTAAACTAACGATGACCGACTCCCTAGTTTGTTAGAGAAAGATTTGATGTAGAGCCAATGGTTCTGTTGTACAAGTACTTGAAGTTCCCCCCCCCTTTGTACTTAGACTAGGGCTATATCTAGCCCTGTTACAGGGAATGGGGGAAGTGTGCAATTACAACAGCAGTGATTATTAAACTTGAAAAAAACCTTAAATGGGAAATTGTGTATTTTATATAAAAATTATAAAGATCCTCCAGAGCCATTACCGACGCATAGGGCGTAGAATCGACCTTTCAGTTGCTGTGTCTTTTTTAAAGGGACAAGTAGCAAGTCTGTTGCCCGGATCTACCCCTAGGCCCCGTATTGCCAAGCAGAGCATTAATCCTCTGTGCTAGATGAATATAATATTTATACGATGATAACTTAGAAGTCCCTATGGAAGTCCCCCCCCCTTCTATAGGGCTTTCTCGTATTATGCCACCCAATGTCCAATAAGGAACACAGCTCGGTCAAATTATTTTGAGGTTGACTCGCCGAGAACGGAGTACCTGTAGAACAGCTTCATTCAGCGTTGCACTTAGATTTGGAATGATCTACGTGGAGTTTTTTTTCCCTAGAAGTTTCTTTGTCAACTCCTTCAAAAGAAGATTCATCCGACGTTTACAATCTTGTAATGGAGCGCTGTAAAAACCTACTAACATATGTGATACTAAAAAGTACCCAGCGCCGTTACTCTACGAATAATAATTAAAAAAAAACTCACTCACTAGCTTATGGATGTTATAACTACCGCTGATAAGCTAAGCGTCTTTTTTGGCGATGTTTTCGATTAGGATCTGTGTTGAGTTTTTTTTTGTCTGTGTAGTTTCAGAATTTATAGATTTCTATATAATATACCTTCATTATAAAAAATACCTTCATTATTCTTTATAAAAACAGTTCCAATTATAGGACGAAAATACGATCCGGAAATATCAGTTGTGCAAATATGACCCACTATTACTGTTAATGCGGGAGGATATCTTTCGGTGCAAAAAACGTCTAAGCGTATAAGAGTTGCTGTTTAACTTTTTTTAGCCAAAAAATTGGCTAAAAATAGTACTGAAGGAACTTAAGAAGGCAGAGCTTTCTTTTTAAGCTGTATTTGTTTTCAGGAATCTGCAGATTGTTAAAGCTTGAATTTTTACGGACGAAAGCGTTGTCAAATTTAAGTTGTTTCCTTTGCTTATTTATTTTAACAGTTTAACCTGGCAACACTGACAAAGATGAGGCACTGCCCCAGAAAGATAACTTAAAAAAAAAAAACAAAAGATAAATCTGTACTTATTAATATCCCGACGACACTCAAGAAGTTTGATCTTTTTGATCTGTTTAAAACCGGTTTCTCTGTTTGCGTTCGGAGATAATTGGATTAGGCTAAGTGAGATTAACTACTATGTAGGTATATTTTAACTAAATATTTAGTATATAGAGTTGGTATTTTGGTTAGGTTAGGTATTTAATATGATACGATCTCGGTGGCCTGCTTTCCATAATTCTCTGTTGTAGTTTCATAATTTTGTTAACAAAGTATTATATTTTCATCATATTTTAGTATATTTCACTTTGATTAACCTAACTTCACTTCTTGAGTTTGGTCGGATATTAACAAGTACAGAAAAATCTTAGAAAATTATGATTTTCAAGTATGGTTTGACCTAAAATGGGCCGAGGGGCCAAATATGTTTCTAATTTTATGTTTTCGATACTTTAAGTATAATTCTTTAACTCCTATTCCAGCCTGCTGGGCTGCTTGACTTTCTTGAGTCTAATGAAGCAGTTCCTGAAGATCCAGACTTGATAAACACAAGGAATCTGGAAGAGCTTAAGAAGAATGCAGCAAGAGATCAGAGGAATCCTCACGTTGAAGCTATTGAAAAACAGCTTATACAAGCAGAGAAATTCGTTGAGAAGCAAGTTGAAGTGAGTGTTTAACTTATATTCAGATTGCTTGAATATTTGAGTAACTTTTTTTTATTTCAGAAATTTTTGCAACGATAATTCATAAGGTAAAATGTCATGATTCTTGCTGAATTGGCGGGTTTATAGCTGAACACAAATTTTAATACTTAATTAACTTAGTATAACCAATCAAATTAAGAAATTATAAAATGGATTTTAATTGTATTTATGAATTTAATTTAGTTTAATGGATTAAATAAATGAATTTAGTTTATTAAATTAATTATATTTATGATTATCATAATTTAATTAATTTCATTATACTTATGGATGGTGTCAATTAATTATAAAGTATATCTATTTTTAAAAAAATGAAAATTTCTTTTTCTTGTTTTTAAATCCGAAAAAAAAACGGAACAAAATTTTATCTCACAAACTGACATAATCTCTTTTGTCCCACCAAAGTAATGTCAAACAAATTTCATTCGAATGATTTTCTTTTGATGTATGTTCTTCTGTCGTGAATGTGATGTTTTATGTTAAAAAATAGAATAAAGAAATGAAGACCAAGAATGTTTTTTTAAGGTCTACGAAAATACTTGAAATAATCCTTATGCTGGGGTGGCGTTGAGAGCGTTGTCAGCCTTCTTCGCGTGGGGCGGTCAGCAGCAAAGGGCCCTGACAGCATCTGACAGCGAAATTCAAGCTTGGTCCAGAAACTTCCCGAGACTGTAATTCCACCGCAACTTATTCATCCTCTTAGACGTTTCCAGTCGCTACTGATTGATTTGAAGTCATAAAGAATCCGTGCCGGAGTGTTGGCAGGATGTCGCAGAAGATATCTGAACCAGCAAAGTGTCTGCTGCTCAGCCTGTATTGAAAATAGCGACGGGAAGTCATACCTGGCCGGCAGTTATTGCTGACAAAGTCTGTGCATCGGATTCCCTCAAAGAAAATACTGAACAAAGCAAAACAAATATTTCGGGAGGACAATAGCTTCCCCCTTTCTTCAGCGCTATAAGAGAATTTTTTTAAGGAAATTCGTCCACATTTTCTGGACAAAAATATGAACGAAACAAACCGAATAATAATAATAAAAAAAAAACAATGCGGAAAGCAAACAGAAAAAAAATTGGAAGAACTAAAAAAAAAAACAAAAGACCGAACAAAGCGGAAATCGAACAACAGATAAAAATCAAAATTATCTGAGTTAAAAATTTTAAAAGTCTAAAAACCTAGTTTTAAAAGCGAGCCTGTCACCAATACCTATGATTAATCATAGATAATTGTTGAGATCAACATATGGGGCAAGTAGTATGCGGCAAACAGAAGCGGATTGATTCTCAGAGGTGTTTGCCGCTTCTGTGTCCCAACTACTTTCTGAACTAGTTCCCTGCATTCATTTGCAATTTTATGGGCACGTATGTAAAGCACGTGCCCATATATTTTATGGGCACGTATGCACGTATGTAAAGACCAGGAGACGTTAGTTAAGAAAATTGAGACCATTGACCTTTGCAGACCAAGACCTAACAGGCTTCAAAGTTTCATTGCTCGGGAATTTTCTCAACTTTCTACTGAAATATTTAAACCTAGTACTTGACTATTCTTAAAAAAAACTGTTTAACTGAGAATTAGGATCTAAGTAAAAGGAATAGTTGGAATGCTTGGCGAACTACATTATTTTCATATAAGTTTAGCTTTTCTCTTTTGAGGGTGGAGCTACCAATCGTGTAACTAGATTATCTGCATGCTTATAATGGGGCATATAATTAATTATAATGAATATCAGCCAAACACACTCGTATTATTCTGTTATGTTTCTACCCTTCTGGGTATATTCAATTTGCACATTATTACGTGTATTATCCAATCTGCTTCTGGTAACGCAAAGCGGAATAAGCATTTTCCGTTGTTTATACATCCGGGGAAGTTGGGATTAGTCGAGTAAGCAACTCCTGTCAGGCTGAAACGCTCTATGTAGGTAGGGGCTTTTATATATATATTTTTTTTTTTTACAGATGGCTGTTGAATTCGCCATTCAGCATTGGCGAGAGCGAATGGGTATGGAGAAAAGGGAGACAA
The DNA here is from genome assembly GCA_027921565.1 of Artemia sinica. Classification (NCBI taxonomy): domain Eukaryota; kingdom Metazoa; phylum Arthropoda; class Branchiopoda; order Anostraca; family Artemiidae; genus Artemia; species Artemia sinica. The sequence goes on from CM051261.1 coordinate 60,905,507, forward strand.
AAATCAGGGAAAGGCCAGTCATTCTTCGAAAAAGAAGAGAACGCCTAAAAACAGAGGAGAATTGGCACATGTTTTATTACCAATTTTCCAAAGATCATAAAAAGTCTAATCTCTTGTGGAATAATAAGGTTTTTCATTTTTCTCGCTTTCATCATTTTATTGGTGTACTGCTTATTTTCGTGAAAGTTTTGACCAGTGGTAGATCCAGGAAGAGGGGCCGGGAGGACCCTGGTCTTCCCCTAAGGTTTTTTCTGGTGCCCTCATTCCTTGTTTTTTTCTGTTTTTCATTCTTTTTTTTAAATAAATCCGTCAGTTTGGTCAATTATTGGCACCTTTGTCACATTGCCCCCCCCCCCTCAAGATTTTGCTTTAGATCCGCCTTTGGTTTTGGGTCAGTTTCTTGTTAACGGTAAGAGATGAAAATTTAAAGTTTTTTACGCACAGCACAGCAGAGCTGCGCACAATCCTCCGCCCTGGTATGTTCACACTTTCACTATTTACTCTCTTCCAAGTTCCAGTTTTTTAATTCTTTCTTATAACTTCTTCAACCCATTTGGGAACGGCCTGCTTTTGGCTTGGTCCCGGATAGATAGCCAAAAAAATTTCGCCAATCCATCATACTTCATCTATAAAACGTGGCCTAGCCATCTTATCCTTGTTTTCAGTATGTCCTTAGAAATACCGAAATATGTTTTTGTATGGATGTTTTTGTAAGCTTTATTTTGCCGCTTTGAAAAATTTGCCCCCTACCCCCTATACGAATGTGTGTGATAAAGGACTTTTCTCATAGCCCTAAAGATAAAATTTAATATTCTTATTAGAAGAGCTGGAGTAAGTGATTTTAATGAAAGTTTGTATAGACTGTTAGATTTATTGAGTAAAAAAACAATGAAAAGTAACATGGATGGTTAAGCAGTTCAAACCGTAATTCATGGGTTTTCGCCATGGCAACTGTTGAGGTGTGAGACTGTTGACCGTTTTCTTGGTAAAATAGGATTTCCTTTTTCTGCAAATGGGGTCGTTTATCCGTAATTTCCGCCTTCAGCTTGTCAAGTAAAAATGCGTAGTACTGTCCCTTAATGGTTTTCCGTTTTTGAAGAAAACCGATTAGGATAACTGCATGATTGGCCCAAAAAGCAGTCGCCACCAATTCCCCAGCCGAAGAAACAGATTTTACTTTTTTGAAGCCGGTTCCCCCTTTGCAGTCCACTGTATTGACTGTATATTTTTTTCAGGCCTATAATCGTGTATCCAAGCTTCATCTGCAGCAATTAATCGGTGCCAAACCTCGGATTTATTGTGCCAACAGTGTTTAAACTGCGCCAACAGAGCATTGCAAATGTTCATTCGAAGACGT
>CM051261.1:60909363-60984363 GCA_027921565.1 Artemia sinica
TCTTCCATTGCCTTTCCTGTGCTCCTTAATACAAAATCCATCAAAATAATCCATATAAAGGGGGATAGAACACTGCCCTGTTTAACTCCTGATTTAATACAAAACCAGCTGCTAACCTCATTTTCTAACTTAACTACAGCCGTGTTATTCTCGTGCATAGCACTAATCACTTTAATGTATTTGTCTGGTATACCATACAAGGATAAAACCTTTTCTATAGCTCTTATACCAACAGAATCGAACGCTTGCTCATAATCTATAAAACTAAAGACCAAATGTGTTTGACAACTCAGGCACTTCTCAATTATTAACCTAAGAGTGAAAATTTGGTCGACACATCCTCTACCTTTTCTTAAACCGCACTATTCTTCTCTTAAAACTTTGTCTACGGCATCTCTCAGTCTAAATTGTATCATATTACTAAGTAATTTACTACCTACAGTGACCAGACTAATGCCTCGATAATTACCACACTTACTTTTATCACCTTTCTTATAAAGTGGTTTAATTAAGGTTTTCCCAAAATTATTTGGTACTTCCCCTTTTTTAAAAATCATATTCATAATCTTCAGTAACTTGTTTCTAACCTCAGAGCCACCATATTCAAGAAACTCATTTACTACCGTATCAGCACCTGGAGCCTTATTATTTTTTAATCCTTTTAGTACTGTCGTTAATTCCTCCTCGCCAAACAAATCTTCCTTCACATCGAAAGTATCACAAAATTTTTCATTTTCCCCTATATCTTTACCTGCAACTCTATCTCGGTTTAGCAAATTTTCAAAATTTTCTGCCCATCTCACTTTAATTCTTCCTTATCGCTAATTGTGGCCCCATTCCTATCTTTAACTGAGCCAAGTCTGGATTAACTACTCCCTCTCAATTTATTGACATACCAGTACATATTTTACAATTATGCCGTCTAGCTGCATCTTCCAGATCCTCGGCAATTTTATCCATGGCCTCCACTTCACACCTTCTTAGTTCATATTTCAATGCTTTCTCCGCTTTTTTACATTCTTTTTATTTTAATATGATCTATCACTCAGATAATTCTTGTACAAGTACATATATATATATATATATATATATATATATATATATATATATATATATATATATATATATATAATATATATATATATATATATATATATATTATATATATATATATATATATATATATATATACAAACATTTATAATGTTAAAAAATGTTAACTATGGAATCATCTTAGTATTTTTGAAATCAAGAATTAAGAAACTATAATATAAACTCGAGAAATTCAGTTATATCTACATGTAGTATCTTGTACTACTGCTACTAACAACTTACTGCAGCATCAAGCTGCCTGAGGCCAGCAAAGCTATGCAAGTTCCTCCTCTTTCATAATCAATTCTAAGCCTCCCTCTTTACGCCCTCCCAAGAAGTTCCAATTTTCCTTAAATTTTTTGTGTGACCTCCTCCCGCTTTGTTCGGGAACGGCCTACTTTTCGTATGACTTTAGAATCTAGAGTCTAGCAACCATCTAGAGTCTAGATGGCTGCTAGACAAGGGTTGTCTTTGGTAATGTCATTCTTCATTCGCAGAGCGTGTCTTAGCCATCTCAACCTTTCTCTCATTATAGCGGCAGAAGGCGGGATTGAACCACATTTTTCGTGCAGTCTTCTGTTTTGAGATACGGTCAGTCAGTCTGGTACCCAAAACAATCCGTAGGTAATTTCTCTGGAAAACATCTAGCAAACCTCCTCCGTTTTTCGGACCGCCTACGCTTCTGGACTATGCTTGACCACTGCCATCACTGTAGCTTCCAACAGTCTAATCTTGGTTTTTGGACTAGATAATCCATTGTTTTAACACTATAAAACGATAATCTACAATTCAAGCCAAATTAAGTGAATTCAAATCAGTTTAGAGCATCCTTGAATGCTTCTCTTTGCTACTGTAGAAAATATCCTAAAGGGCTATATCTCTCTGCTGTACAAAAACTGTATATTGTTTTGTGTTTTCAGTAGAGTCCTGGCTTTTCAGAAATCCATAAACAGAAGGAAGGGTTAAGACTCAGCTTGTTTAAGCAAATTTTACAGATATATAATGTATAATACAGCTCTATATTGTACATCATACAGCCCTATATTATACATACAACCCTATATTATGCATACAACCGTTTATTATGCATATAGCCCTATATAACACATATAATACAGCCCTTCTTTCTGCAATTCAATGTATGTCTATGTACATTCCATGTACATCTGTACATATATGGGCCGTTTGACGGTCAAATACCATTTGGTAATATTTAAATTATTTTACATACAAAACTGTAGCAGTCTACAACCATTGCTATTTTCTTCCCTAAATAAGATATACCTACTCTTGTGTGCCTTCTTTCCCTGTTTGCACCAACCTCGGCTTCAGAGTACCCTTATAGAAATACGTCATTTTTACTTAGTCTAAGACTGAACAATTTCCCCTTCTCCTCTAGATTTTGTTGCTGCTCTAGGTTTGAAAATGACTTTTTTTCGTGTTTTCTTCAGAAAAATTGAAAAATTGCCCCCTCCCTAGATTTTAAGGCACTACTTTTTAGTATCTTCATTAAAAATTTAAAAAATACCCCCCCCCCTCCTACGTTTTTATTAATTGCTGCCCCTCCTACTTCGATGGCTACATCTTGTTTTAGTCAGCAGTGTCCCAAAGTTAGGAATAAAACCTAAATACTACAGTATTATAATTATATTCTTTAAAAAGAAACAAAAAAGATATTATCCTCGAGCTGCCAAAAAATATCAAAACTTAATCTGGGCTTTCTTTAAACAAACGAACAATGGTTATACCCACCGGAATCCCATAGTTTGGAATAAAAACCTAAATAGGAAGGGCTTAAAACTACTAAATAAAAGTATACCTTAGCGTACAGCATACAGTTAAACTTTCTAAATAGCCTGACAGTTTCAGAATCAAATGGACTTTTGGCTTTTACTCACCTTGTATTAGCTACAAACGGGCCTCTTGGAGCTAAGCCAGGTTCCATAGTAGAATATTTCTGCAGGTTCCTCTAACAGGTCAGAACAAGAGAATAGCTGCCAAGGCTGTATCCAGGGGTAGCTAGGGGGTTTGACCCCCCCCCCCCCGAAATGCTTGTCTGACTCGTAAAAACGTAGCAAAAATGGACATAAACAATTTTGTATGTGTTTTTTTTAGTTTTTTTTTGTAACCCCCCCCCCCATTTTTTTGAGTAAAAATCTCTCCGAAAAAAATCCTAGGTATGGCCTTGATAGCTGCATCTACATACTGTCAATGCTACATTATATTTATGGGACCCCTTCGGGACCTAGTTTATTGTGGATTTGTTGTGGTATTAGAGATAATTAAGTTATCTCTTTGTAACCTTTGCTTAAGTTGGGTCAAAGATAAATGACTCTTTGAAAGATAAATAATTTTGGGCTGAGTTGTATCCAGACAATATATGTCTTTAATATAAAATTCGCCCAGAGGACGACACAAAAAGATACCAAGTTAATGACCTTTTAAGCTTCTTTACATATGTAAAATTTTGAAAAACAAAATTTAAACATCGAGGGGGGCATCAGGATTTTAAATGCTCAGGAGGACCATGGCCGAAAATTGGTTCCGAACTACTGCTTCACCTTGTGAGGGGAGCCGTATCCGGGGGTAGAGGGTTTGTGGATTTGAAACCCTCCCCCTAAAATTTTTGTCTGGCTCGTAAATGGGAACAAAAATACATTATAATATTTTTGATGCGGTTTTTCAAGTTTTTTTTTTGGTACTCCCTAACAAAAAATCTGGATATGGCGCTTGCCAGAATCAGCACAAGAGGTTGTAACAATTTAGCAAAAATGGTTGAAAAGAGGTTTTTACCTTGCCAAACCTCCTAAGATTATAGATTATAAGGATCGCAGTTTACATTTTTAAGCGAAGTATTTTTAAGTTCTCCCAGTAAATTTTCTTATTCCAATGTATGCCTAATCTTCTTCTTTTACATTTTAGGTGAGATTTGTCGGATGAATTTTTAATTCGGCGCGTTAAAAGTTTATATGAATATCATCTGATTTCTAAAAATAATATTAATAATATATATATATATATATATATATATATATATATATATATATATATATATATATATATATATATATATATATATATATATATTATATATATATATATATATATATATATATATATATATATATATATATATATATATATACTTGAATGTTCCTGCTTCCCCACTTAATTCCAGGTTCGTACATAAATTATTTAAAGTTTGTAGCCCGAATATAATTTTAACATAATTGACTATGCTTTTGTGTAATTCTCAATTTTGTTGTTTCAAAAAAAAAAAAAAAAAATTGCACTCTCCCACTTAAAACAATTTCTTGTTTAAAAGCACTTACAGACAAGTATATCTGTTAGTATGACCTTTTGAGAGTTTGGACCAAGGAGTATGCTACTGCTGTTATTGCTAACAACTCACTGCAGCACCAAGCCCCTGGGGTAAACACAGCTACACGCGCTCCTCCTCCTTGCCGATATGTTCAAACCCTCCCTCTTTACACCTTACGATATCTTCCCACCCCATTAGGGGACGACCTGCTTTTTTTTTCGGCCGTAGACGGTAGGTTGACAAGGCCAATCTTGGCAATATGTCACCCTTCATCCGCAGAATGTGTCCTAGCCATCTCATCTTTTCTCTCGTTATAGCCCTAAAAAGTGGGATTGAACCTCATTTTTTGTACAGCTTACAATTTGAGATATGGTTAGTCAGTTGGGTACCCAAAATTATCCGTAGGCAATTTCTCTGGAAAACATCTAGCAACTCTTCTTCCGGTTTTTGGAGCGCTCATGCTTCCGAACCATACCTGACCACTGTCATTACTGTAGCTTCCAATACTCTAATCTTTGTTCGCAGACTTATCTTTGTATTCCTCCAAACTTTTTACAACTTTGAAAAAAAAAATACCGTGGGAATTGGTATTCTACTTTTAACATCTTCACTGCACCCACCGTCTTTACTAATAATTAATTAAAAAAAACAAGTTTTTTCAACTGAAAGTAAGAAGCAACATTAAAACTTAAAACGAACAGAAAATATTTCGCATATGAAAGGGATTGACCCCTCCTTAAGACCTTGCTCTTTACGCTATAATTCTTGAATTTGTCCTAATTTTTTAAGAATGTAGCAAGGTCTTGAGGAGGAGGCAATCTCTTGAACCAACTCCCACGTCTTTTCAAGACCAGAAACTAATTTACACTTTACTGAAAACAAAACACATTTTGAATGTTTTCACTTTTTGACTTAAATAAGTAAAGAAGTATTAGGACTATAAGGAATAAATATGAGAATATGTATATTAAACCGAAAATACACGTTTTTTTTTTTTTTTTTTTTTTTTTTTTTTTTTTTTTTTTTTTTTTTTTTTTTTTTTTTGGAAAGTGCAAATTATGTTCTGGTCTTGAGAAGGCATGGGGGTTGTCAGTCCTAATCCTTTCAATTTTGGCCTGTTTTGAGTTTGACTAGGTTATCTAGTGAAATTTCTGTTCTTTTTCGGTTTCATTTATTTGATAATGATCATTTATGGTTTTTTCACCTTCGCTTACATTTTTTTCTTCTTTTTTTATTTGGTGCCCGCTACTGCCAAAAAAATGTCTTCTTCGCTTTCCATAGCACTTCTCACTGTAACTAGAACATAAAAAAAAATTCAAATAAAATTCTCGAGTTTTTACATGAGTACTTTTGAAAAAAAAGCTTCTTATAGTTCCAATTAAACAACTCTTGTGTTTCAGGAGTCGTTCTTAAAGAATCGGGGAAAATTCAAACTTTACCGTAAAGAGCGAGGTGTTGGGGAGGAGGCAAACCCCTTTATATACATAATGATTTTTGTTCGTTTTAAATTATAATGTTGTTCCTTACTTTCGGTTGAAAAAACTTATTTTTTTAATTAATTTCTGATCATTTTTTGAATAATCCTAGGAAATCTGAACCCACCTCCACGGAGAAATACCCTCCCTATGGATATATCCTCTAGATAATTCAAACTCGGCTAAAATTTACCCAGGATAATTACCCTTAACAATTCCACGCGGAAAATTGAGACGGAAAAGAGAAAGCAAGAAATATAAAAAGAATTTTGTATAGGAACTCTGGCAAATTCCCTCAGTGTACAAAATCCTCTCACAAGTTTACTCCCTGGAAACTTCCCTCCCCATGGAAGGTTCCCCCGTGAAAAAAAAACAGCAGAAAATTCGTCTTCATACCCTAAAATGTATGCATGCTTCCCAATAACAAATACTTTTGTGTAAACAATGGGCAATTTTTATAACTTAAAAGACCTTTCCTCTCGGGCTGTGGGGGGTCTTGTTATATCCAGAGGCATATTTATTGATTCTTTCAGCTATGATGCACAAAATGACTATCTCAAAAATTTATTCGTACGGTTTTGGGGAAAAAAGGGATGAGGGAGGAGGGCTAGTAGCCGTCCAATCTTTTTGATCACTTAAAAAGGGCACTAGAACTTTTAATTTCCGTTTGAATGAGCCCTTTCCCGATATTCTAAGACCACTGGGTTGATACGATTACCCCTAGGGAAAACAAAACAAACAAATAAACACGCATCCGTGATCTTTCTACTGGCAAAAATACAAAATTTCACAGTTTTGCAGATAGAAGCTTGAAACCTCTACAATAGTGTTCTCTGATACGCCGAATCTGATGGTTTGATTTTCATTAAGATTCTATGACTTGTAGGGGATGTTTCCCCCTTTTTTCGAAAATAAGGCAAATTTTCTTAGGCTCGTAACCTTTAATGAAACGTATGTATATGAATCGGACAAAATTCTGACTCCATCTAGGGTTTAGCTTTTCTTGGTATTTTTGTAGTGTAATTATAAGAGGAGACTAGTGTAATAGTAACAGTAAATAGTAATAGGAGACTAGTTTGTAGTGTGATAATAAGAGGAGACTAGTGTAATAGTAATAGTAAATAGTAATAGAAGACTAGTGTGTAGTGTAATAATAAGAGGAGACTTGTTTAATAGTAATAGTAAATAGTAATAGGAGACTAGTGTGTAGTGTAATAATAAGAGGATACTGGTGTAATAGTAATAGTAAATAGTAATAGGAGACTAGTGTGTAGTGTAATAATAAGAGGATACTGGTGTAAGAGTAATAGTAAATAGTAATAGAAGACTAGTGTGTAGTGTAACAGTAAGAGGAACTACTTAGAAATTAGTGTAATCCAAAACATTTTTGTTCTTTTTACTCACTTAAAGTTCGCACAGAAGGTTTAAACGAATCAGTTTATAAATAGGCGGGTTTATTTGTTTCAAATAATGATTTCAAATAATGATGATTGATCTGATTGGTTTAAACCAATCAAGTTTTAAATAGGTGGGGTTATTTGTTTCAAATAATGATTTCAAATAATGATGATTGATCTGATTGGTTTAAACCAATCAAGTTTTAAATAGGTGGGGTTATTTGTCACAAGAAAATAATAATACGTCATATTTGTGAACAATGAAACTAAAGCATATACTTTACCATGAGAAATATTGGAAAATAGGCTGTTTAATCACTCTGTTGTAATTATTATTATTTTTTTTATATTAATTTTTCTAATTTTCCTTGTACCATGTATTCTTATTTTATTACCTTGTACTGTTTTATCTTACGAATCTTAGTGTCTCCATTGTATCTTTTCCAACATAGCCAAATAAACCTGGTATAGCAATGATGGATCAACGAAGAAGATTCTTGAATATATCATCGTATGCCGGCGATGGCTGTCGTCTGGACAGAATTGCCAAACCTACCGAGGCGCCGAACTTGGGAACACCGACTATCGTCTTGTTGCAGCCAAATCAGGCTTCGCCTAAAAGCTACAAAACCAGCCAGACATCTCAGAAAATTTATACCTACCGTATCCAACAAGACCCTGCTTTGTCTAAGCAGTATCAGGTCGAAATATTTAACAGATTTGAGGTCCTCAGGCAGCGCGATGATAGTGAAGGTGTATGGAAGGTCTTCAAAGAGAATGCTCTTGCAGCTGCAACTAGCGTTGCCAGAATGAAGCAGCGTAAGAAAAAAGACTGGATCAGCAATGAGTCCCTGGCCATTATTGATCGCAGAAGGGAAGCCCACCTTTTTGGGGACATGATAGCGTCTAGGCATTTAATAAAGAGAGTAACCTCATGATGCACCGTAATGCAAAGACCGCAAGACCTTTATTGACAAAAAGTACGCGAGCTTCAAGAGGCCGCCAAAAAAAGGACATTGGAGCCACATATAAGATCCTCCATGAGCTCTTAGGTCAATACGCTCAAACCGCATCATATCTCCGTAACGCCAGTGGCGAGAATGTTTACGACTAATCACAGTGCCTCCGCCAGTGGGAATACCACTTCGAGAAGTTACTAAACTCAGACCCACCCGACCAAATTGACGACCAGATTATTGCTGCTGCTGACAATGCTACACCTGCCCCCGATGGTACTGAATTTACAGCCGAAATTAAAGCCGCAGTACGAAAGCTGAAGGACAGCAAAGTCCCGGGTGTATGTCGCGTGATATTAGAACCACTTAAAAACGGCGGATCCATCCATGACCCTCTGGCTATAAGTGCTGTTTAATAGTGTGTGGTGCTCTGAAATGATCCCATCAGAATGGAAGACAGGCTTACTTGTGCCAGTCTGCAAAGGGAAAGGAAGTAAAGCAGAATGTAAAAACTATCGTGTCATAACTTTGTAAACTCTTCGCCATGCTGCTCCTCAAGTAGGCAACAAAGTATCTTCATCTCCTTCGTCGCCATGAACAAGCTGGGCTCATGCTGGGTAGATCCACTATTGAGCAAATCCATGCATTTAGACAGCTGATAGAGAAAACTCTAGAATATAAAAGGAAGGCATATATTGCCTTCGTCGATTTTCGATCTGCTTTCAACACTGTAGACAGACAGTCACTGTGGCTGGTACTTCAATCTGCTGGTGTACCTAAAAAAACTGTCAATCTGTTCAAAGAACTATATTATAAGACTGAAAGTGCTGTCATTGTAAATGGCCAGCTCTCTTCACATTTTCAAATTAGAAACGGTGCTCGGCAAGGCTTCGCTGCTGCTCCCGAATTCTTCAAATGTGTCATGGACAATGTTCTCCACAAAATACTGCTGGTGCGTCCGTTTGGAATCGATTTTTCTGGAAGAGTTCTGTCAGATGTTGACTTCACTGACGATGTTGCATTGGTATGCGAAAATATCGCTGGCATCAAAACTGTCTTGGAAACGCTTACACCTGATGCAGAAAAACTTGGTTTAAATGTAAATTGGACCAAGACCAAAATATTGCCTGTGGACAAGACATCATGCAGCCCCTGAAAACTATAGAAGTATATGGCCAAGATGTTGAGATAGTCAAGCAGTTCACCTACCTTGATTCAATTGTCTGCTCAAATGAAAATCTAGACGCAGAGATATCAGCAAGGGTGGCGAAGGCGAACGCCGTTTTTGGCCGCCTTCTGAGAACAATATTCCACAAACCCCAGATCAGCTGTCTCACGATACCTCATATCTACTCTGACTCGGTAACAAGTGTTGTGTTGTACTTGTCAGAGACTTGGCCTTTGACTCAGTCGCAGATGATGAAGGTGGATGCTGTCCAGACAAAACAACTCCACAAAATTGAACACGTTAGGTGGCTTGACAGGGTACGGAACATGAACATCCTCTGGTCCTTTAAATTACCACCCTGTCCGAACAGCTTGAGTCGAGCTCGCTGCTTTGGTACGGTCATTTACTTCGCCTACCCACTGAAACACCTGCCCGACTTATATTCGACTTCGATCCAACAGCAAACGGCTTGAAGCGTCCCAGAGTTCGACCACGTATGAGATGGGTGGATATCATCCGCGATTGACTCACAGCGTGGGGCATTGACCCCAGCTAAGCTCCTACCCTCGCCCAAAACAGGCCAATCTGCAGATGATTAATGGTGCTGACGTCTGGTTCACTCTACGCTGCCGAGCAAGAGCTTTAAGTCAAAGTCAAGCCAGCTGTTCGCTCTCACCTGGTACAAAGAATCTGATTGTTATTAAATATCAATAACTTTTTGTCAAACCTGGACACTTGTTGTTAGCAATTCAACTCATTTTTATCTTTTGAGGTAACGTATGTTTTGAGATCCCTTATTTTGAAATAGGATAAGATTACAAGTGGCAATAAAAAAAATATGGAGATTTTTTTATTTAATTTCTTTATAACAACTTTTCAACGAAACCTCCATCAAGATCCATGCACTTATACAGACAGGCATCCATCCTTTTAGACTGTTCTTTGAAAAAAAAAGGACACTCCTTTATGAGACATGTCTTTGATGTGTCTTTATATTCATCAATGCTGTTAAAATAGACACTTTTCAGTTGTTCTTTAAGTTCAGGGAATAAGAAGGTCAGATCCGGGCTATGAGAATCATTTCGCTTAAATTTCCCCTGAGATTCTCTCAAACCTTATTTGCAATGTATGAAGAATATGCTGTAGTGTTGTCATGAAGGAAGAGGATTCCACGACGCAGCTTTCCTGAACTTTTTTTTTGCTAATTTTGCTCTCAATTTCCTCCAGAGTTGTACATAACAGGCTCCTGGCAGAGTTTTCAACCTCCTAAAAAGTCTACAATACACCTCTTCATAGTTCAAGAAAAGGGTTGTCTTTAGCCGAAACCCGTGTATTTTGAATACCCCTTGTACATGAGATGCCTTAACTCCATCCTAGTATCTCCATATTAGTATCTCTTGTTTCACCTTAGTCTTTAACTTAGTATCTCAGTTGTATAATAATAATGATATAAAACTTTTGTTTTTAAATAAGTTTAATAGATTTTTTAACATTTCTGAAGGTGTTCTAAATCTAATGCAAATTATCGTAATGCTCTTGTGCAAGACCTCATACTCAATAGTAAATACCCAATACTCAACAGCAAAGAAATCATACACAACTTTATACTGCCACCACAAAAATTACACCAGAGGTTGTATCCAGGCTATGAAAGATGGTTGGTGAATCAATGAGGTGTATCGCCATTGTGGTACAAAATTAAATCAAACTACATAAACAAACCATTACACAAATTACAAAAATATATTTCAATGCCCAATTGCTAGCCAGAGAAACCGTCTTAACCTTTCAGCACTTTCAGAAATCTCATCCCTCGCAATAACCGCCAAGTCATCTTTCACTAAACATGCATTCCACATACACTTCCTTTTGCAGCTCAATCAATTCTTCCACACATCGTATGACCCTCACTCTCAACCATTTCTCAACACGTAGGACAAAGTATGGACCATCTTGCCCATGCCTCCTCGTAGGACACACGTAACCGTTATTCTAACCGTAGGACACACTCCACACGTAGGACAAAGTATGGACCATCTTGCACATGCCCCCTCGTAGGACACACGTAACCGTTAGTCTAACCGTAGGACCCACTCCACATGCAGGACAAAGTATGGACCATCTTGCCCTTGCCCACATGTAGGACCATCTTGCCCATGCCCCCTCCCTAAATGTTGCTGCTTTTAATAGTAAACTACATTTCAGACCAGGGAAGAGCTTCGAGAATCCCTTGAAATGAACTAAGAGCGTTTGATCAAGATAGAAACATGGGGATCCTTAACAGAGATGTAGATAATCATAGCCATATCAACGTATCTTGGAACTATCAAGAATTTGAGGTATCTTACCCCTCTTTATCCGACGAAGTTAAGATAGGGGACTACTATCTTCGTGTTCTGCTTGAAGAAGGAGATGTAGGTGATAGCTTAATATGTGAAGGTATATCTCCTGAAGGAGGAGCAGACAGCCCAAAGAAGAGACATAGTAGGAAAGCGTAAGTATATTTTACTTGTTACTGGGGATCTCCTTCTGGGCCTGTATCTTTGAAGATTTCTTGTAATCATCATGTTTGCGGAAAATTGTATTCTTCCCTTGTTATGCCTCATATTCTTTCTCTTTTTCCTTTTTGGTCCCTGCTATCGGTTAAAAATAAAAAGACACTCCGGTCTTGTTTTTATCGTTTTTCAAAGTTTCTGTTATGTTCAGTCATGTAATATATACTATTGCCCTCACAAGAATTGATGTTAGTATTCGTTCCGTCAGTTGTACTACTGCACTGAGCCGTATGCTAACTCAATATAGTGCAAAATATTGGTACTAATCATTGCAGAAATTTCTTCGAACTTTGAAACCAAAAGTTTGATTACTGTCAAAATTTAAGTACCAAAAACTGCTGCCCAAGATCTAGCAGCAAGAATTGCTGCCTCACACATATCATCGCCTTATGTCCTATGTTTTCCCCCTTTCCACATTTTCCAATGAGCCCATTCAAAGTTTTTCTTGATAAGATGGCTTAATATATTTTATTTTCATTGTATTTTGTTATTACTTTTTCTTCCTTCATCTTTTCCTGGTCTTTATTCTTTTCTGTTTATTCTATTCCGTTGTTTTTTTATTTAGATGTTAATTATTCTAAGGATTATCCAACAAGAGCTTTATTTTCTGGGATATTTTCTTTTTTCTGACAGGAAGTCTTATCGAGACTTCGAAGTACGCTTTAAGTTCAGGTGTTGGTATCAAAATTGAAGAAGAATTCCACTAATCATTGTTTGGTGAAATCAAATGTGTGTTTTCTTTCTTTTTCTTTTTATTTATCATTTCATGTTTAGTCTTACATTTATTTAATTTCACTTTTTTAGCTCTCCTGTTCAAGGCCGTATCCAGGGGAGGAGGTTAGCTGGTTTGAACCCTCTCTCACGAAATTATCTTCGACTTGTAAAGAATAACAAAAATGCATATAAAAAAGTTTCTGATGTGGTTTATAAGGTTTTTTGTACCCCCGCTCTACATGATAATTTGACGATACTGAAGAAAGGAACCGCATCAGGAATATACATTTGCAGAAGAAACAAGGCTTTTTGCGGGTAATTCAATCTGAAATGAATACTCTGGATTGCTACCCCCTCCCCCACAAAAAAAAATATACGTGTAGGTTTGGCCAAGGACTGCTAATATTTCCCTAACATATGTAATATTATTATTACTTCATCATATATTGTGTTCTCAAATTTTTATTGTCCATATTATGTAATTTCTAGCTTTTGAAAAGATTTTAACGCTAAATCAAGAGAACATGTTCAAAAACCTAAATTTGGAGAAAGTACACAACTGATTTTATGTAGATAATTCCAAAACAAACATATACAAAGTATTTTCTCCCCCTCCTTAAAACAGTTCCAATAAGTAGTTTAGTATTAGTCCATTGCAATATTGTTTTTTCTGTGGAAGGGGGAGGGGGAATTATGTGTGTAGTAGTTTCTTTCTTCTGGAGTTTGTTTTTATGGATCATTTTGATGGATTTTGTTTTAAGGACCACGGAAAAGTTTAAAGGACCACGGATTTAAGGACCAACGGATTTTTTAAGGACCTTTGTTTTAAGGACCACGGAAAAGTTTAAAGGACCACGGATTTAAGGACCAACGGATTTTTTAAGGACCTTTGTTTTAAGGACCACGGAAAAGTTTAAAGGACCACGGATTTAAGGACCAACGGATTTTTTAAGGACCTTTGTTTTAAGGACCACGGATTTGACACGGATTCCGTGTCAAATTGACACGGAATCAAATGGGGAAGACTTTTCTGAACTTAGATTATGCTGATGATAAGCATCCTAGATTAAAGTGTGAGCAAAATGAATGAACTTTTAGAGGTTTTGCGAGTTACCTTGGTGTTATTATTAGTAAAGACGGTGGGAGCAGTGAAAATGTTAAAAGTAGAGTAGCCAAGGCTCAGGGTGTTTTTTTTTTCACAGTTTAAAAAGGTTTGGAAGAATAGGAAGATAAGTCTTCGAAACAAGATTAAAATGTTGGAAGCTACGGTGATTACAGTGGTCAATTACGGTTTTAAAGCATGGGCGCTCCGAAAAGCGGATGAAGATTTGCAAGATATTTTCCAGAGAAATTGCCTACGGGTTATTCTGACTACCCTGATGACTGACCATGTTTCAAACAGTACGAAAAGTGTGGTTCAATCTCGCTGTCTACAGATTGCCTGGTCAAACATCTGGATGACACATTGCCGAAGATTGTCCTTTTCGGCCAGCCGTCTTGGGCTAAACGGAAAGCAGGTCCTCCGCGGTTGGGGGGGGATATACTGAAAGATTTAATAAAATGGGAGCTTCCTTGGAGGTTTTAAAGAGGAAGACTTTGAATATATTAGGATGGTGGAGGAGCGTGCGTAGCTGTGTTGGTCTCAGGCGGTTTGGTGCCGTGGTCAGTCCCTATTAGTTGTAGTAGTTTCTTTCCTCTCCTTCTAATATTTAAATATGTGAAGGCTATTGATGTAAAACTGTTTGAATAAAAAAAGATCCTCCAGTGCTATGGCTGGTATATAGGGTGTCGGGTTGACGTTTCAGGTGACGTTTCAAACTGTTTGAATTGAAGAATAAAAATATTTGACTCGCTAGTTATCACAAACGATCGAAATACGTCATCAGAAACCGTGAATTTTACCAATTGTTGCTTTAAAACTATAAATAAAGTAGAAACCATGAGTTTTTTTTTATCTTAAATGAAATTAAATTAAAACTTTAAACCAACTGAAATTGTCCTGTTTATGAGTGGTCGCTGTTCTCCTCAGCCACCAGCCCTTTACGCTCAAGTTCGAAAAAAAAAAACTGAATGACTAGAATGCTGAGAGGGATATTGAATTTAATAAAAAGACACTAGGTGTATCCAGGTTTTCAAAAAGACGTGTCTGGAAAATATCAGTAATGTCTAAGGGTGCTAAGTTGAGGTGTCCAGGTAGTGGTGAAGGGCTAAACTTAATTAGAAGACGATATCTGCATTCAGGTTGTCAAGTGTTCGTATCTACGATATCTCAGGTACCGCTACGGGTATGAAGTTGAGACTATATATTGTTATTTCTTGAAAACCCGTCTCCATACAAAAAGAAAATGAAGGTGTACTACAAAAAGAGAAAGAAAAAGAGCACTATACAACCATGACAATGAAACTAGTGTAGTTGAAGTTGGTTCCAAGCATGTTTTGCAATCTTTTGGTTTTATTTTGTGTAAGACTATTGATTAGCTTTGAACTACATGTCCAAATTGCGTATCTCAGCAGGTATTTTGCGAAATGGAAGAAAGAGGAGCGGAATTTTAATTCATCAGCATTTGTAAGAATCTTCCAGAAAGGTGCAATACAGAATATGTGGGGAGAGCAACAGCGTTGCCAGAAAACGGTGATTAAAACGGAGCTTAGCAGAGACTATGGAAGCATATGCAGCTGATTTACGGCATTTGATGTGTTCTGTTAGGAGATGACGAATGTAAGAAATCTTCGAATTATTAAGTACAATTTTATGATAAAATGGGCCTTTCCAGTTAAAAAGCACTACGTCGGACTTTTCACCATTTAATTCAACACCAGATTTTAAGTACTCTGTTTGTAGTTCTTGGAAAGTTTCTAAAATTTCGTCCAAAGTTCGGCTGATGACCTGACATCAGTATATGTGAAAAAATGACATCAGTATAATCATGATATATGACATCATGAAATGACAACAGTATAAGTGACTAAGGAGATATTGAGGCCAGAGAGAACGCAAGGTATATTGCGCTGGTCTTGACCTTCGAGGACATATTTATTGAAATAAAATGTTCTCTGAGACAATGGCAGAATAATGAGCAGTATGTAGTACGGGTCCTTCCGTACTACATGCTGCTCACCTAAAGCACGACCTAGAGTCAGTGCAGAAAAGGTCAGTTAGGATTATCCTGGGATGTAGTGATATTCCCTACCAAGAAGCACTCAATAAACTTGAAATCCAGTGTCTTGAGCAAAGACTGAGCAATCTCATCATAAGATTTGGAAAAGTATTGCTGTCAAACCCAACCCACTGTGATATTCTACCTGCAGATGCTCCACCAAACAGAAAAACCAGACAAAAACTCAAACTGACACCTATACATACACGAACATACCGATATTGTAATTCTTTTGTGCCATTTTTTACGTCTATGTTTAACATGTAATGTTGTAATGTTGTAATGTTTATGTTTATCTATGTCTATGTTTTTCTATGTTTAATATGTAAAACTTTTGCAACTGTAAATTGGCCAAGAGCTACAAAAGTTGTGTAATAAACCGTTCTCTCTCTCTCTCTCTCTCTCTCTCTCTCTCTCTCCTCTCTCTCTCTCTCTCTCTCTCTCTCTCTCTCTCTCTCTCTCTCCTCTCTCTCTCTCTCTCTCTCTCTCTCTCGCATAGCATGCACATCCCTTTGAGATCTAATGATAGCCGGGTTTACTCCTCTTTTAGCAGCCCTTAAAAGCATAAGGGGGTGTATCAGAGAGTCAACGGTGCAGCGCACATCATGACTCACCAAGGCAAGTGAACTACCTGTACAAGAAGCATCAAGCAGAGCTTTAGCAGCAACTACAAGGGCGTCTGCACATCCAATGCCATGTTGATAGCCAAACTGATGTGGGGGCCTATAACATTTTTCGTCAAGCTCCTTTATGAACAGTAGTTCTTAAAGCTTGCATAAACTGGTTGATACAGTTATAGGTCTGAAAGATGTTTAATGATTGGAGACTTTTCGTTTTTTTCGGAATAGGAGAAAGATCTCCCATTTTGGGAATTTTGACGGAACCAAACCTTGTGTAAAAAGTATCTGCAGTAGTAACGTGAGATGTTCTAAAATCGCAGGTATCCATTTTTGGTATGTAGAGCTTGAATTCCATCCATGCCTCGTGACAGCTTTGGGTTAAGGCGTGTAATAGCATCAGCCACAGACGTCACAGAAACGGTATAATCAAAGTCAGGGAACGCATGCAAAATTGGTCAAGCTCTTCAACATATTTGTGTTCAAGTTGGATGTCTGGTAGAGAATTTGGCCTCATAGAACGAATACCAATCAGATAAAGAAATATCGATGAATGTCCACTAGTTATTCACCTGTGAATTCCCGAAATTTCTTTTTCTCTGCTTTTATTCAGTCAGTTTTGTCAGTTTTATGCAAGGTTAAATGGTGACATGTTAGGTATATATATATATATATATATATATATATATATATATATATATATATATATATATATATATATATATAATATATATATATATATATATATATATATGTATATATATATATATTATTGTATGTATTGAATTTATTACATATTAAATTATAATAAACTTTAATTGAATATAATATTACCTTCTTAGGGTATAATATGGCTCATGTTGGTTTATAGCATAAAAAGTAAGTTAAGAGCGTTCGATTTCGAGCTACATTAATATTTTGAATTACGTTCCAAAATGGGATTGTGATTTAAATATTTTAATGTGTTTATTCTAATCATAGGGGTCTCCTGTCCGCTACAGGCCACGATCAATCGTTGGACTTGTGAAATATAGTTGATATTAGTGTGTATTTTTCTTATGTACTTTAGTAGTTTCCTTCAGTAGTTGTTTTTTTTTGGGGGGGGGGGGATTTTTGGATTTTAGTAGTTCTCTTATTATTATGTATTTTTTGTAGTTTGTGAAATACCATGTTTTGGTTTACTCATGTAATAAAATCATATCATATCAATCATGGGCCTGATGCCTTTTTTGAACTAAATAATTGTATGCAAATACACCCAATTGATTAAGACTCGCTTAAGGATTTTTGGGAGTTCGATAATTTGTGCCTAGAAAGATTTAATTCTTGGCATGCCATTTTTTTATTTGTCGATTGTATTCTCAGTTTTTTATACCCCTCGGGCATTTGAATTTGAAATATAATATGGGAATCAAAAACTTACGTTAACAAGTTGAAATGGTTTTATCTTGTCCTGGACAGTTTGGACCATGACCGCTCTTAATGGAAAGTTTTTGCAGATTTCTAATTTAAATAAAAGGAAAAATGTAAAGAGTTGGAAACAAATAAACAAAAGTATAATTCCTAAAATCCCATAAACAGGTAGAACTTTCTTACAGGAGAATGTAAAATGAGACCAATAGAAGAAGTAAAATACAATTCCCAGAAAAAGCATAAAACCATACCCATATACCTATTTTTTATTATTTATCAATTTAATATCGATTATTAACAAAAAACTTGATATAAACACACCCCCTCCAAATGTCACAGCATGATGTGGAAAATGGACAACCAAACAAATCCAAAAAAAGAAAACAATTTATCGTAAACCTCAGAAGGGGTTTAAAAACAAAACACAACTACAACATCATATGCCCTACTATCACTCGCTTAACACTCCACACTCAACTCCATCCTTAACACACCTCAATAAAAACAAAACACTACATTTAATGATTTAATACCAATTTAATCTATCAACTATGCATCCTATTACATTAATCGTTAAAATCACATTTAGAAAACAATTCAATCTTCAACATCCTTCTAAATTCATTTAAATTACTATTTTAATATTCTCATTTAACGAATTCCATAGCTTAGCCCCTCTACAAACAAGCCCCTAGATAATATATACATTAAAAAAATTAAAGGGAAGTATAAAAAGGGGGGGGGGGGGGGGGGGCAAAACAAGCGAACAAAATATAAAACTTGGGCAACACTAGTACCAAATTACAAAAGAGGAAAATTAGCAGAATATTTGGTTTATTTTATCTGTAATGAAGGGGTCAAACATTTTTTCATATCTGAAGCCAAAGCAACGAATGGGGAACAAGATAGGAACGGGTACAGAAACAATCCGAGATGGGTGGAATCTGGGTGGGGAGTGTCTTTTGGCGAAAAATAACTCCTGCGCTCAAGCATATCCAATCTTGCTTTTTTTTGAAGAAGAAGAGAGTATGTTAAACTTAAAGTGCTTAATGTTGGGCAACTTCAAACTTAAAGTGCTTAATGTTGGGCAACTTCAAACTGAAAGTGCTTAATGTTGGGCAACTTCAAACTTTAAGTGCTTAATGTTGGGCAACTTCAAACTTAAAGTGCTTAATGTTGGGCAACTTCAAACTTAAAGTGCTTAATGTTGGGCAACTTCATGACTACCAAGCAGGAATATTTTCGTATCAGTGTTGGAATTGTATCAGTCCTGAGGTACTTCATGGTTTTTACAGAGAAAATAAATCACTTCATAGTTATAGTACCCGCAATGCTGGCAATCTAGTCACTGAATATAGAAGTGGAACTAGAGCAGGTTTTTCTGCCAGATATATAGGTCCTAAGGCTTGGAATTCTTTTCCAGTGAGCATTCTGGTGGAGGAGCACCTAGGTTTGTTTAAAAGAAAAACGGAAAATTTTATTTTGGGTCTTTTTTTTATAATTAGAGATTGGTCATTATTTGGTTATTTATCTATCATTATTTTTTTCCATTTCTTTTTTTGTTTGTTTTGTTCGTTTGTTAAGAGTTTTATTTGTTAAGTTGTGTGTTATAGGCCTATATGTAGTCTTCCAGTATCAAGTGCTTTTATGTCTTTCTTTGGGCAGCCATTTGGATTAATGTTATGTGTTATATCATTTTGTAATAAACAGAATTCAATTGAATTGAATATGGGACCTTAGCTTCTTTAAAAATTCTGGTCAGGGATCTCTTTTGGGTGCATTCAATTTTTGTGATTCTTTGCGGGAGATGCCAGGGTGCCCAACTGGACAAGCATATTCAAAATGCTGGTGGACAAAGAAAGTATAAATCCTTAAAGAATGGGAAGTGGGGATACTAAATTTATTTAGGAGCTTAAGGAGGGAAATAGGCACATCGGCTCTATGGATAATATCTTTAACATGGATATCCCACTTTAAATTAGAAAGAATTGTGACGCGAAGTAATCTAAAGGATAACACAGAAATTTCTGGGGGGATAGGGTCAAAATATGGGGTGTGGTTTTAAAAAACATTTTCATTATCATTGATTTAGAGGAGTTTACTCTCATTATCTAAATTTTAGGAATTATCTAAATTAATTATCTATTAGGAAATAATTAGATATTAATTAGATATTAATATTAATAGATATTAATATATAGATATTAATATATTAATAATATAGATATTAATATATTAATAGATATTAATTAGATACTAATTAGATATTAGGAAATATCTAAATCTCATTATCTAAATTAATCATCTGCAATGTCAATAAGAATGCCCATAGTGTTGCCTATTAAATTTCTATAGCAGGTTTCAACAACCGTTAGACCATCCACAAATTTCCATCTGGTTGGAAATTCCTTGGCTCGGTTGTTAATTATAGCTGAAAAACAAGGAGGGGACCTAGGAGAGCGCCTTGCGGTACTCCATTCTTGACAAGGAGAAGGCTGGAATAATGATTCTGATATTTGACTACCTGTTATATATTTGATTAGAAGGAGGCAACCAATTCGACCAGAAAGGATTTAATATTGAATTCAGTGACAAGTCCCTCAAGATATATATTGTGGTTGACAAGATCAAATGCTTTTTGAAGGCCAATGGGAATAAAATTTAGCCATCAATTAGGCTTTTTGAGAATTTTTCCAATTGATTCAATAAGAGAAACAAGATAATGGGGGGTAGAATTGAATTTGCGGTTCCCGAGTTACCTCAGGTCAGTAAGAGGTAGAATTTTTTCTTTTAGCCGATCTGCAAGGAATCCTTCATATAGTTTCAGGAATATACGATTGAGAGAAATAGGATGAACACCTTCAAAACTAGACTTTCCGTCTTTCTTTTTTAAGGGGGCTATGAAACCCTGTTTCTAGTTTTGGAAAATTGGCCAGACTCAGTAATCTCATTGTAAAGGACAGACAATGGCTTTGAAAGAAAGTCACCGAAAGCACTAAAAAGAAAAAATGGATATCCAAAGGGCAAACACTGATTTTTTTTTTAGTTTTCCAATTTTTCTCTCAATTTCAGACGGAGAGATAGAGGGAAAAGAAGGTGAAACATCATCTGTTGGTAATTGATAAGACAATGTCGGAAGGCTCTGGACGATGGAAACGAGGAACCTGGCAAGATTATTGGAAGTAGCTTCAAAGGATTCAGGAAGGTTGAAACTAAGATGGTCTAGAGCCCTGCCACACAGCTTTTTAACCTTGGAATACCAATTTTTTGGTTTATTAGTAGACAATTCTTTGATCTTATTTTTGTAGTTGGATCGAGCAGACTTACGCATTTCCATTTTAATTGTTTTATTCAGTTTATTAGCTTCATCTCGTTTACCGTTTCCGAAAAGACTCAATTTGTTTCTACTTAGCATTTTTATGGTTTAATTAATGAAAGTTTATTATTCAAGCACTTTTTAAATCTTTTTTTTTCTGGGAAAGAAATTAGATATTTATCATTTAGCTTTTTGTGGAAAGTAGCTATTTTTTTTCGAGATTTGCAAATTGTAAATATCAGACTAATCTTCAGTACTAAGCCATGTTTCAAAAGAAAGAAGACCAGAATTTTGGAGAGGGCGATAAGAGCCATTAGTTATTGAGAATGAATGCTTAAAACTTGAAGAGGGGGGGGGGCTGTAAAAATTATTGCTATTAGTTAGAATGACATCTGGTGAGGCGTTTCGCGTAGAAATTGGTATTTCAACTGTTTTCTTAACTTTAAGAGAGGAGCAAATTGGATCCATCTCAAGATTATTGACGTCACCAACTAAAAAAAAGTCTAGCATAGGAATAACAAAATCAGCACTGGTCTGCAATTGCTGGAAAAATCTACGTTTTGCATCAATATTTTCTTGATGCATCAAGTTTTCACGCTCACTGGAAAAAGAAATTTCTTATTTTTTCCTAATTATTATTATTTTGTTGGCAGTGTGGCAGAGTGGAAGTGTAACCCGAGCTCATATTGTAAGTTTTTTGAGAAGGGCTAAGGAAAATGCCACGGGTAATCTACGTGTTTTCTTTTCCAGGTTTGAATTTTTCAATGATCTTTACCATAGATTTCTACTCTCATCAAAGCCAAGCATGAAGTGTATGTGTTTACAGGCTATGACCGTTGTCTATGGAAAATATTATAATGAAATAGGACCTTTTCATGATACGAAGTATATAATCGCAATGCTTGATAAGGTTAGTACTTCGGCTGCCCTTTGTCAAAACTTAGTACCTTCCACAAAAAAAATCCAAAATGTGTATTTCAGAAACGAATGTTTGTCTCGATTGTTCCACGGAAATACAAAAAAAGGGCTAATTTCTTACCAAATACTATGCAAATTCGCATACGAGTCCTGCAAAATTTCCACATCTAATTTTAAACCCAGTGTGGCATACTTAAAAACAAACAAAAAAAAACACGAATATTATGTGGGGGAAGTTGATTGCTACAATGAAAACTGAAAAATCTCAACTTTTATCACTTGTGAAAATTCGTATATGATTTTGCAAAGGTGCCACAAAAATATATGCCACTAATCTCTACATGCCATGTCCAATACTATAGTCAGAAATTTTCTGTCTGTCAACAGAATTTATGTATGTTCCACGTCCAATACCTAGTACGGATACTTGAATTATAACAACTGCTACCTATGTCGAACATAAATGAGTGGCCCTAGTATTTCTGTGATACCTATATAGAATCTACACAATTTCTACAAACCTAATATATACATAAAAGTTGTATATTGAGTTAAAATAAAACTTTTATTTTATCGTCATGGAAAGGCAGTGTGGTCTCCGAAATTATCTACGTAATATTGAGTTAGAAAGAGATCTCTCCAATTTGGTCAGGTCGAGTAAAACATCACATTTGGATTCTTTTGGGGGGGGGGGGGCTTTCTGAGATACGACCTAGTATCTACGATGGGTAGGAATAGAATTCACTCATTTTCCACAGCCAAAGCCTAGTACGGATACTAGAATTACAACAGCAATTAACTATGTCGAAAAGACAATGTGTGACAAGTATCTACCTAGCATTTGCATAACATGAAAAAAACGCTAATATCTTTGTAAAAACGCAAATTTGAGTTAATGATGGATCTGTCCCAATCTCGATATGCTGAGGATAATGCTGCAGCAAGAATGCTTCTATATGTTATACTTCTGAGATACGACCAAGTTTCCAAAGGGGGTAGAAACATAACTCACCGGTGTTCTACAGCTGGAACCTAGTACGGATACTAAAATTACACCAGCTACCACCTGCGTCGAAACAAAAATTGGGGGCAACGACAGGAAAAATGGAATTTGAAAAACTTACATTAAATTTTGTAGTTTCATCTATTTCTCCCATTCCAAAAGTAGGAAAAATAATTTTGTGATTTTCTCAAAAACTTAAAAACATGATGTTGCCACAGGAAAAATGTAAACATGAAAATAAAACATAGAAAATAAAAATAGTAAACATATATACAAGAAAATTAAACATGATGCAGCAACAGGAAAAATGAAATTTGAAAAACTTACATTAAATTTTGTAGTTTCATCTATTTCTCCCATTCCAAAAGTAGGAAAAATAATTTTGTGATTTTCTCAAAAACTTAAAACACGATGTTGCCACAGGAAAGATATATATATGAAAATAAAACATGGAAACAAAATAAACATATATACAGGAAAATAAAACATGATGCAGCAACAGGAAAAATGGAATTTGAAAAACTTACATTAAATTTTGTAGCTTCATCTATTTCTCCCATTCTAAAAGTAGGAAAAATAATTTTGTGATTTTCTCAAAAACTTAAACATGATGTTGCTAGGCTTTGACGCCGGAAAACCGGCTTAGTAAGATTAACTTGTACAAGGTGACGCAAAAAAAGAAAAATGAAAGGCGCAGTATTCCCTTTTTGTCGTATCTCCCCAAGAGAAGAAAAAACTTATAAGAGTTGGATCTTTGGTGATTTAACAAGGGAAAATGTTCCTTCTTTATATTGGTTAGGTTGGTGAGTCTTTGGAGAGGGGATTTCCAGCTTTTGTCATTAGTGCAGTTCAGAGGGAGAAAGATTGTTAACATATCTTCGAAAGATAAATTATTCATCAATTAATGAGCTAGCTGACTGAAGCAAATTGGGATTAAATTGCCAATTCCGCAATAAACTTTATTTAAAAAGCGTAAAATTTGAAAAAAGGAAATAATTGATGTCATTAATTAACAGTTTTATAGGGTTAAAGCTAAAATTTCTCTGAAAGTAGTAATTGACCCTCAATTAAAAAAAGAATGATTTTAAGTAAAAATCTAGTCTACACCAAATAGGTTACCTTGGGAAAACCTTGCTACGCCAAATTGGCTGGTGGACTTTAAGATGGCGGGCGTATTGGTGACATCATTTTGCCTTCCTTGCTTTTTAATAATCAAAGTGATCATTTAATAATCAAGTGATTTTTAATAATCAAAGTGATCATTTAATAATCAAGTGATTTTTAATAATCAAAGTGATCATTTAATAATCAAGTGATTTTTAATAATCAAAGTGATCATTTAATAATCAAGTGATTTTTAATAATCAAAGTGATCATTTAATAATCAAGTGCTTTTTAATAATCAAAGTGATCATTTAATAATCAAGTGATTTTTAATAATCAAAGTGATCATTTAATAATCAAGTGATTTTTAATAATCAAAGTGATCATTTAATAATCAAGTGATTTTTAATAATCAAAGTGATCATTTAATAATCAAGTGATTTTTAATAATCAAAGTGATCATTTAATAATCAAGTGATTTTTAATAATCAAAGTGTTCATTTAATAATCAAGTGATTTTTAATAATCAAAGTGATCATTTAATAATCAAGTGATTTTTAATAATCAAAGTGATCATTTAATAATCAAGTGATTTTTAATAATCAAAGTGATCATTTAATAATCAAGTGATTTTTAATAATCAAAGTGTTCATTTAATAATCAAGTGATTTTTAATAATCAAAGTGATCATTTAATAATCAAGTGATTTTTAATAATCAAAGTGTTCATTTAATAATCAAGTGATTTTTAATAATCAAAGTGATCATTTAATAATCAAGTGATTTTTAATAATCAAAGTGTTCATTTAATAATCAAGTGATTTTTAATAATCAAAGTGATCATTTAATAATCAAGTGATTTTTAATAATCAAAGTGATCATTTAATAATCAAGTGATTTTTAATAATCAAAGTGATCATTTAATAATCAAGTGATTTTTAATAATCAAAGTGATCATTTAATAATCAAGTGATTTTTAATAATCAAAGTGATCATTTAATAATCAAGTGATTTTTAATAATCAAAGTGTTCATTTAATAATCAAGTGATTTTTAATAATCAAAGTGATCATTTAATAATCAAGTGATTTTTAATAATCAAAGTGATCATTTAATAATCAAGTGATTTTTAATAATCAAAGTGATCATTTAATAATCAAGTGATTTTTAATAATCAAAGTGTTCATTTAATAATCAAGTGATTTTTAATAATCAAAGTGATCATTTAATAATCAAGTGATTTTTAATAATCAAAGTGATCATTTAATAATCAAGTGATTTTTAATAATCAAAGTGATCATTTAATAATCAAGTGATTTTTAATAATCAAAGTGTTCATTTAATAATCAAGTGATTTTTAATAATCAAAGTGATCATTTAATAATCAAGTGATTTTTAATAATCAAAGTGTTCATTTAATAATCAGTGATTTTTAATAATCAAAGTGTTCATTTAATAATCAAGTGATTTTTAATAATCAAAGTGATCATTTAATAATCAAGTGATTTTTAATAATCAAAGTGATCATTTAATAATCAAGTGATTTTTAATAATCAAAGTGATCATTTAATAATCAAGTGATTTTTAATAATCAAAGTGATCATTTAATAATCAAGTGATTTTTAATAATCAAAGTGATCATTTAATAATCAAGTGATTTTTAATAATCAAAGTGTTCATTTAATAATCAAGTGATTTTTAATAATCAAAGTGATCATTTAATAATCAAGTGATTTTTAATAATCAAAGTGATCATTTAATAATCAAGTGATTTTTAATAATCAAAGTGATCATTTAATAATCAAGTGATTTTTAATAATCAAAGTGTTCATTTAATAATCAAGTGATTTTTAATAATCAAAGTGATCATTTAATAATCAAGTGATTTTTAATAATCAAAGTGATCATTTAATAATCAAGTGATTTTTAATAATCAAAGTGATCATTTAATAATCAAGTGATTTTTAATAATCAAAGTGTTCATTTAATAATCAAGTGATTTTTAATAATCAAAGTGATCATTTAATAATCAAGTGATTTTTAATAATCAAAGTGTTCATTTAATAATCAAGTGATTTTTAATAATCAAAGTGATCATTTAATAATCAAGTGATTTTTAATAATCAAAGTGTTCATTTAATAATCAAGTGATTTTTAATAATCAAAGTGATCATTTAATAATCAAGTGATTTTTAATAATCAAAGTGATCATTTAATAATCAAGTGATTTTTAATAATCAAAGTGATCATTTAATAATCAAGTGATTTTTAATAATCAAAGTGATCATTTAATAATCAAGTGATTTTTAATAATCAAAGTGATCATTTAATAATCAAGTGATTTTTAATAATCAAAGTGTTCATTTAATAATCAAGTGATTTTTAATAATCAAAGTGATCATTTAATAATCAAGTGATTTTTAATAATCAAAGTGATCATTTAATAATCAAGTGATTTTTAATAATCAAAGTGATCATTTAATAATCAAGTGATTTTTAATAATCAAAGTGATCATTTAATATAATCAAGTGATTTTTAATAATCAAAGTGATCATTTAATAATCAAGTGATTTTTAATAATCAAAGTGATCATTTAATAATCAAGTGATTTTTAATAATCAAAGTGATCATTAAAAGTGATCAAAATCCAAACTAAATATTGACTAGAGTAATGTCGTCTTTTTTTTCGTTTTTTTCATCTGCCTCGTTCTTACATATAGACATTCTCATGTTATTGCAAATTTCGAACTCGTTGATCCTGATGTTATTGCCACTAGATGAATAGCTAAATGCAATGCCATATCTAGAATTTTTTTTCTGGGTGGGGGTTTCTTATTTTTTTTTGGGGGGGGGGGGGGGGTGGACAAAAAAAGACATTACAAAACGTAACAAAAATTTGTTTATATGTATTTTTGTTACTTTTATATAAATTGGGGATTCAAATTGGATGCTCCCCAATTTCCCTGGACATGGCTTTAGGTAAATGTAATAAGTAATTCAGTAAAATCTCAACAAATGGTCCTATTGGCCTAAAAAAGGGATTATAGGTTCATATGCCATTTTTTTTTTTTTTTTTTTTTGCTTTTCCCCATTATTTAGACTTGTGGTGGAAAGAGTGAGACGTGCTATACGAATGAGACTGGTGGACTTCATTCGCCACCTTAAGGGTAAACAATCCCTTCCTCGACATAATTCCTCTGGAATTTTAATGATAGTAAAAAAGCCAGATGAATGAAACTTTGATGAGTCTGCCCCGATGTCAATTCCTAAAAGTGTAAACGTATCTCTCGCCTAGCTGAACTAGTTTCTTTAAGATATGTCTTAAAGTTCGTCTGAAAAATGATTGCTGACTCTTATATTTATTAAACAAAAAAACAAGTTTTTTTAACTGAAAGTAAGGAGCGACATTAAAACTTAAAACGAACAGAAATTATTCCGTATATGAAAGAGGCTGTCCCCTCCTCAACGCCTCGCTCTTTACGCTAAAGTTTTTTATTGTTTAAAAAAATAGACTTGTAAAAAAGTCAAACTTTAGCGTAAAGAGCAAGGCGTTGAGGAGGGGACAGCCCCTTTCATATACGGAATAATTTCTGTTCGTTTTAAGTTTTAATGTCGCTCCTTACTTTCAGTTAAAAAAACTTGTTTTTTTTATTTAATTTTTGAACGTTTTTGAATAAATGCAGGTTTTGATCTTGGCTCACAGTACAGGAATAATTAAAACAAAATATTCATATTAATTTACTTTTATTTGGTTAAATGGCTTTCTCGAACCTTGTTTCATTTTATTTACGAACGTTTTTATTAGTAATAAATATACGTAACTTACGAATTAACTTACGTAACGAACTTCTATATTCATATATTTTTAATACGTATATTAGGGGGTTCGCCTCCTAGTCAATACCTTGCTCTTTAAGCGAAAGTTCGAATTTTGTTCCAATTCTTTAAAAATGACCGCTTAATCACAAAGGCCGTTAATTAGAATAAATAGCTCTTATGAAAGTACTAAAAAATCTCTGGCTTAAAGAGTGAGGTATTGACTAGGGGGTGAACCCAATCATATATATAATATTTTCTGTTCGTTTAAAGTTTTGATGTTGCTGCTGTTGCAGTTGAAAAACTTGTTTTTTTATATTTAATATCTGATCTTTTTTTTTAAATAATGCTGGGAAGTCCGGCGTCCCCTTCATAGCAATGTCCCTTCCCCCATGAAAACTTCCTTCATGGAAAGATCCTCCTACATAACCCCCGACCCCAGGCACGTACGCAGGAATTTGTTTCGGGGGGGGGGGGGGCAAATCTTTCAAACCCATTATTCTGTGAGAAAAATCAGAAAATTATGGGAAAATGAAAGAAAATCGTGAGATTTCGGGGGAGCCCGGGCCCGGAGGCCCCCCTCCCTGCGTACGTCCCTGCCCGACCCCCCCCCCCCCCCCCCTCCCCTCACTACCAGGAAAAATATCCCCTGAAAACGTCTGTACTGTATACTTCCCAATAACCAATACTATATGTTAACATTGGGTAAAGTTCATAACTTTCAGCCCTCCTCCCGGGAACTTCGGGGGATTAAGTCATCCTAAATGACATACTTCTAATATTTTCGAACATGCTGAACAAAATGGCTATCTCAAAATTTTGATCAGGTGACTTTGGGAAAACAATGAGCGTGGGAGGGGGCCTAGTTGCCCTCCATTTTTTTTGGTCACTTAAGAAGGGCACTAGAACTTTTAATTTCCATTCCAATGAGCCCTCCCACGATATTCTAGGACCACTGGGTCGATACGATCACCCCTGGGGAAAAAAAAAATAAATAGACACGCACCCGTGATCTTTCTTCTGGCAAAAAATGCAAAATTCCACACTTTTGTAGATAGGAGCTTGAAACCTCTACAGTAGGGTTCTCTGATACGTGGATTATGATGGTGTGATTTTCATTAAGGTTCTATAACTTTTAGGGGGTCTTTCCCCCTTTTTTTCGAAAATCAGCCAAATTTTCTCAGGCGCGTAACTTTTGATGGGTAGAATTAAACTTGATGAAACTTATATATTTGAAATCAGCATTAAAATCCGATTCTTTTGATGTATCTATTTGTCTCAAAATACCGTTTTTTAGAGTTTCGGTTACCATTGAGCCGGGTCCCAATAACCAATACTATACATTGGGTAAAGTTCATAACTTTCAGCCCTCCTCCTGGGGGCTTCGAGGGATTAAGTCATCCTAAAAGACATAGTTATAATATTTTCGACCATGCTGAACAAAATGGCTATCTCAAAATTTTGATCGGGTGACTTTGGGAAAAAAATTAGCGTGGGAGGGGGCCTAGTTGCCCTCCATTTTTTTTTGGTCACTTAAAAAAGGGCACTAGAACTTTTAATTTCCGTTCCAATGAGCCCTCCCACGATATTCTAGGACCACTGGGTCGATCCGATCACCCCTGGGGGAAAAAAAACAAACAAAAAAACAAATAAACACGCATCCGTGATCTTTCTTCTGGCAAAAAATGGAAAATTCTACATTTTTGTAGATAGGAGCTTGAAACCTCTACAGTAGGGTTCTCTGATACGCTGAATATGATGGTGTGATTTTCATTAAGGTTTTATAACTTTTAGGGGGTCTTTCCTCTTTTTTTCGAAAATCAGCAAAATTTTCTCAGGCGCGTAACTTTTGATAGGTAAAATTAAACTTGATGAAACTTATATATTTGAAATCAGAATTAAAATTTGATTCTTTTGATGTATCTATTGGTATCAAAATTCCGTTTTTTAGAGTTTCGGTTACCATTGAGCCGGGTCGCTCTTTACTTACAGTTCGTTACCACGAACTGTTTGAAAACGGATAAATTCTTAAGACTAGTTGCTTAAATACCTTTGCAAATAGCCTATAGCCTATTGCTGCTTATTAACATAGAAGTAAACTTATCTGCTAAAATAATATCCAAATCTGCCTCATTATGCATGAATTAGAGGTGTTTCTGTAGGCTAAGGTAAACGAAGTGAAACAATTTTATCTCCTTTGTGTGGTAGTTCATTTCTCATTTTAATTATCGATTTTATAACTAGACCTTTTATGCTGACCTTGAAATAGTACTTTCTCCAAAGCTGCCCTTGCCCTCTTCTCAACTACGTATTGTATACTTTAGAAACGTCAATGCTCAACATTTTGTTTTGTGCTACCAGTGGTGCCAATTCCCGAAAATGTAAGGGGGTAAGGATTTTTTAATGAATGCGCAATTTTTTTTTTTAATCTAGGGGGGGGGGATTTCAGTAATTTTCGAATCTTATTAAGGAAAATACAAAACGGTAGTTTTCAAAATTTGTGTGGAGGTACCTCAGAGATAGTTTGAATCTTATAGAGCTGGCATTTCAGAAAAATATGGAGGGAGGAGTACCTAGTTTCAGCCCCCTCCCTGGAGGCTTTTGTCCGATTGGTAAAAAAAAGTAACAAAAAGGCATATAAGTAAATTTTGATGCATTTTTTATAAGTTTTTTGACGCGTTTGTTTTAAAGATTTAAAATCTTTGATACGAGCATGAGGGGGGGGGGGCAAGGTTTTGTTTAATCTGAAGCAAGCCATAAAAACTGCTTTAAAAACAACCATTAATACTTACTTATATCATTCCTAAAGCTGCATTACTTCAGTTTATTACGGAGATACGAAGGATGGAGATACCTTCAGCCTATCAACTCAATCAACTTCAGCCTGTCAGATCAAGCACTTTGAGCCTATCAAATCAAGAACCTTCTTCTAGTTAAGCCTGTCAAATAAAACTATTTAAGATAACCCTATCAGCCTATCAAACCAAGCACCTTCAGCCTATAAATCAAGATACTGCAGCCTATCCTTTGAAGCAACTTCAGATTTTAAAATTAAGCAACTTCTGCCTATCAAATCAAGCAACTTAGGCCTATCAAATCAAGCATTTTCTTCTAGATAAACCTATTACATAAGACTGTCTAGATAAGCTTATCAGTCTATCAAATCAAGCACCTTCAGCCTATCAAATCAAGCACCTTCAGCATATCAAATCAAGCACCCTTAGCCTATCCAATCGCCTTCTTCTAGATAAGCCCACCTACATAAGGTTGTCAGCCTTTCAAATCAAGCACCTTCTTCTAGATAAGCATATCAAATAAGATTATCTAGATAAGCTTATCAGCCTATCAATTCAAGCCTTCTTCTAGATAAGCCTACCAGATAAGAGAATTTAGATAAGCTTAACAGTCTGTCGAATCAAGCACCTTCAGCCTAACAAGTCACGTTCTTCTAGATAAGCTTATTAGCCCACCAATTCAAGCCTTCTTCTAGATAAGCCTATTATATAAGAGAATTTAGATAACCTTATCAGCCTATCAAACCAAGCACCTTCAGCCTATCAAATCAAGAAACTGCAGCCTATCCTTTCAATGAACTTTAGCTTTTAAAATCAAGCAACTTCAGTCTATCAAATCAAGCAACTTAACCATGTTCCGAATCAAGCCCCCCCCCCCAAAAAAAAAAAATGAAAAACGAAACACAATTTTCAGAACTCTAGCTAGGCAAGTGGAACTTTAAAGAATATATATTAATGTTTTTTTTTTCCTTTCTTTCAGTGTACGGATCGTTCAGAAAGAGATCGATTGCTTCAGTTTATTGCCAAGTTGATTTTGCTAAAGAGTAACACCAAGGAATTAATTGATGCAAACGGAATTCGAGTCTTGATCGATTTATTGACGCTTGCACATCTGCATACAAACAGGCAAGCCTTCCAATCTTCCTCTCCTTCTATTATTCTTTTTCTCTTCTTCCTTCTTCTCTTCTTCTATTTTCTTCTATTTTTGTATTTTATTGTTATCAATTTCTTTTAATTGTTGTTATTGTTCTTATTATTATTTACTTCACTAATATTGTTTTTTAGTTTTAGACTAAAAGATGTTTTGGCCATAAATAATTTGACCGAATTATTCCTCCATGCTGTAGAATACAGTAAAAAAGTAGCTTGAAGAAATAAATTTAAAAAAAGAAAGAAATAAGTAGCTGCCCTGTTCTGTTGTGTTCTTCTTTTGTAAGGAAACCTCTTTCCAGTGGTTGTAATTACAACCATAAAAAATCCAAGGAAGATGAAAATACGGAGAAAGAAAAGGAGGTTGTCGCTCTCTCAAATCTTCCTCATGGGTAGGAAGTGCCGATTGGGGAAGGGGACAATTTTTCGCCTCTTTTCTTCTATATTTTGAAAATCACTTTTTTTGGTATTTTCGTTGAAACAAATCGTAAAAGCATCACTTCCTAGATTCTGAAAAGTGAAAGAAAAAGTACAAAGTTTTGTACTAGCACTGAAATAAATAAATATTATTTGCACCACTGATATCCTGATCCTTTAATATATTAAGCATCAGGGGACACCTGAACCTCTTCCCATACCTGAATCTCCCATTGAGGAGTTGGATGTCTCTCCATCTGCTCTGTCCCTTAGAAAGAGTAAGTGCCAAGGTGAAAATAAAGGTACTTTTTTAATCTCTTTCACAGAACAGTTTTAGTTTCACTTAATTTTATTCGCTTTAGATAGTTAAACCATCAGTGTATTGGATTTCTGGGTATTTGTAATATCATTCTGTGAAAAATGTTTTTCAAAAATTAATTAAGGCTCCAAAAGAATTTTTGCTAAGTTGTGACCTATCTAGATCGTTTTTATTTTTTTACATCAGAAAATGAACAATTATCATATTACAAACAATCTTATTAAAAGAACAATAATCACTGAAGCTCAGTCCCCTAGTATACAAATTATTATTGTAATGTTTCTGCCACAATGCTTAGCATTTAATGCGAAGCAACTAAGAATCCGAGAATCGCTCCACATCTATCTGACGGGAATTTCTTTCTAACAGCACGGAATCAACTGATTTGTCAACCGGCAAATTGCGTTTTGAAACTCCTTGATTATGCTCAAGGCTTTCAATCTTAAAGGGCCTATATTTTCAGTCAGCAGACGATTTATGAAAATAGTAAGGGGCCTGGGAGGAAGAAACGAATTTTTCCAGGGCTGGGATCTATTTAGATGGAAATGCTAATATTCCAATTTTTAGAAAAAAATATAGCCCTTTTTTTGAGAAAAATGCACAAATATACATATAGCCTATATATAAAAATAGAAAAATGTACAAATATATATTGTCTGACAAGATGGCTAATATAGATGGAAAACACCAGCATTTTATATTGGAAGCGTATATTTTAAGCTAAGCCTCAGCGCCCTCCCCCCTCTTCTTGAGGCTTTTTAATCCCTCTTAGGGGAACTTTTTGGAAGTTGTGTTTATTTTTCTTTGGGGGGGGGGGGCTAAAGATTATTGAAGGTAAGCCAATCCTAATAACATCTACCAAAGGCAATGAGTAAATGATAAAAGAGGAAACTAAAGTTCCTCTTTGAGAAAAATTTCAACACCGAATAGCGTAACACACCAAAATTATAAATTATAAAAGAAGAATTGAATTATATATAAAAAAAAAATACGCAGATATAATTAGCAGATAAATAGTACTAACTAATACACCAAAAGCGAAACATTTCCCAAAAGCTTCTTCTTATTTACACATGGTTTTTATATTAAATATGGTGTTTATTAAAAAAACTAAATACTTACCCCCCCCCCCTTAAGCTTTCGCTTGCTCGCAGTATAAAACATAAAACAAAATTTTTGCCCAAAGATTATGGGGAACTAAGAAAAAAGAAAAACAAATTCGTCTTTGATGTCATTAATTGGTTAATGATACTGCTTGACTACAAAGGTCCTTGGTATAGAGGTCCCTACCTACAAAAGCCCCTACGGTAGCTGGCATCGAATATTGTACTAAGTTTCTTCAGCTAAAAATTAGTCTACTGTCCCATAACAAGACAAAGCTCGTCTAAAAAAAAAGTCCAACGCCATTTAGCATTATGCAGCAAAATCCCCAAGCCAAATATAAAATATGGATTATGTTGTAAAAATTCTTTACATCTAAACATAAAACATCTAATGAGTTGCTAATGCTAATGAAATGACATTAACTTTGAAAGAACTACTTTAAACAACAACATTAGTTTTAACTTCATCTTTTTTAATTTTGTAGGGTACTTGCTAAAATAGTGTGGGAATTTTGGGCTTCCAACATAGGCTTATCAAGAATAAAAATCTATTAGTAGTACAAAAATTTATTATTATAAATACAGAAAAAAAATTAGCAGCGAGCCAAAAGTTTAGCTTGCGAAGGGATTTTACTAAAAAAAAAAATTACAACAAAAATGAATGATGAAAATGTATAGAATTGACTAAATGTGAGGAAGTTAAATTTTTAAACTATTTTAAGAATTGCCTGGTAAAACCATACATCAAATATAATGCTAACAACCAAACACAACATAAGCACAAATTTTGTGATCCGGAAAAATAATTAAAAAATTGTTCTTTTTTCAGTTCCAAAATTTTTTTCTGAATATTTTATTATTCAGACATAAGCACAAATTTTGTGATCCGGAAAATAAATTAAAAAATTGTTCTTTTTTCAGTTCCAAAATTTGTTTCTGAATATTATATTAACCAGTAACATTAAACAATCAAACGGAAGACGAAAGCACAACTAAATTATGTTAAATTAATTTATTTTAATACATTTCAAAATTTTATTTTTCCAATAGCTTCACACCCTACTCAGATTTAAATTGGCGCTAATGCAGCAATAGCATTACAGCACTGCTAAGATGTACAGCGTTGCCGAGCACATAAAGAAATATTCATAACTAGCTAAATTTTAGATAATTAATATTTAAAATTAATGAAGGGTCTAAATATATTTATATCCAAGTTGTCCAAATTCTATTTAAATCCAAACTCTTACAAAGTTTTCTTACGGAAGTAAAGACCTTAAAGTTGAAACTTAAAAGGAACAGAGATCGTTACTTTGCAGATTTCATAAAAAATATATCAAAATTAGCTCAAATAACCTGATTCGTGATATGTCCCTATATTTCTGTGTAAATCTGAAAAACAGCGCTTTCCTGAAAGCACTTTTTAACTTTGATTTTGTCCTTTTTTTTAAATATACACAATAAACATAACAAAAATATCCTTGCCTAACGTAGGTGATGAAACTAAAGAAATTAATATCAGTTCTTTCTAAAACTGGGTATTAAAAATAGGTTTTACTTCGTCTAACTCAAACTTTCCCACGAGATTTGTGTATTAGGTAGTTTATTTTCAAAGTGTGTCTTTTCAGTTTTCACTTATTAAGTGTTTTGGGAGGGATATTATACTAAAGGGGGATTTTTAGGTGGAGGAGGGACCATGGCCAGTACCATTGTATCCTTGTTTTGTTTCCCAGCCTTTCCACTCCAGAAACGACACATGGAAATGCCGTTTTTGGTGCCATTTGATATTTTACGATGGAGCTATTAAGACGGAATGTATCAAAAGTGTTAGTATTCCCATGATTCTAATTCTGTATTTCCACAGTATGTTCTGTATGAGGTAGCTGGGAAATTTTGTCGAACAAGATTTCTGTCAATAAATTTGTAATGTAAAGAAACTTGTTAAAATTTATTACTTCCATTTGTAAGCTTGCCCCTAGTAAATGCAACAAAATTTGGCAGGCCAATCATTCCTTTTTTCCAGGTTCATTCCAAATTTTTAGGTTCATTTCAGATTCATCCAATTTTCCATGTCCATTCCAGGTTCATTCCAATTTTCCAAATTTATTCCAGGTTCGTTTTAATTTTTGAGGTTCATTCCTTTTTTCTTAGCCCCCCCCCTCTTCCCCTGGGAAAAGTTTTACGAGTTAAATTTGTTTTTATATGTGATACTCAATATTCTAAGGGAACGGATAATTTATTTTTTTTTTATTTCTAAAATTTCTTGTATAAATACAACAAAAGCCTCACACCAAAATCTTTTGTTTCTGTACTCAATTGTCGAAATTGTTTGCAGACTGTTGTTTTACTGTTTGTTGTATTATTTAGAAATGCATGTGATTATAAATCAGTCAATACGTCAATGACCAAATCTTTTACTCATTGACTGATTGATCAAGGGAACCATAAAGGAAAGGAGCTTCAATCACATCTCTCCTTTACCGAAGGGGATTTATCTTTTCCCTCGGAAAACCAAAAAATATGCCAAAAGGGCAAAATATTGTATGTGAAAAAAATATAACCTCTTTTGACACAAAAAAACTTTTCTTAAACTTTGCCCTTCCCTCACAACACTGGGATTTTGTATTGTCATGGCGTAAAAGTGTGTATTTTCTGGTGTTCTTTAGACTTGAATTCGAGAATGATTCCAGTTTTAAAATTGAAAACACTTTTATAACACCTGCCATCATTTTTATACAATCCTAAAAAGGACTTATGCCTGATTTGCCTCTCACTCACTCGGACTATCTGTCTTGGCTTTTTCTACAATTAGCCGTGGCTTGATGCCCACAACTACTTGATATTAATTCAAAATCAACGGACTTGATTAAAATCAAGTAGTTGTGGGCATTCGACCATGGCTAATTGTAGAAAAAGCCAAGACAGATAGTCCGAGTGAGTGAGAGGCAAATCAGGCATAAGTCCTTTTTAGGATTGTATAAAAATGATGTCATTTCATTTGTTGATAGATAAGTCTATCTATCATCCGTCCATACGTCATTCCTTGGGCAGAACTAAGATAGACAGTCATAGAACTAAGGATGAAAGATTGGATTTTCGAATTTTACAAAATAAAGCCTAATATTGGCGTGCGAAGAATCAATGTTTGTTCTTTACCAATCTCTTTTCTACAGAGCAGTGATACATACACAGACTAACGTCATTGAGGCTGGCCCCAACATGAAGCGCCAATCTTACAAAGAGTGGTATTGCCGTCTGTCAGAGAAGCAACAAGGACCATTTAACTTTGACGAAATTTGTGAAATGTACAAACAAAAGCATATAGATCCTAATACTAGGGTATGGGCATTAGGACTGGAGACCTGGCGACCTTTGCATAGTGTTACCCAGTTGAAATGGAAACTCGTTGGAACTGGCAACGTTATACTCGATGAAACAAAGATGGCTGCTCTAGTTCTTGATATTCTTATAAGGATATGTAGATACTCACCAAGTAGGTGAGTCATTTAAGCCTTATTCCTAATTTGACAGGTTTGGTGTCCATCTGCCTTTATAATTTCTGTTCCTTTTTAGGGATTTCTTTTTTAGAATTAAATCGATAGCCTTGTTTTACTGATTCATAATTTTTATGCTGGTTATTGTGTCTATTCAGTCTTTTGCAAAGAGTGTGGGTGATTTATAAGAATGGAAACTGGCGCTAGTATATTAAAAGAAACATCAGCGCCATCTAGAGTTTGATGATACTTGTCATTTTGAAGCTTTGTATTTGTTTCTCTGTCATGAACTGAGATCACACACTTACTACGACGCTAGTTTTACCAAATACAAAAATTAAATTAATTATTCTTATTATTACGCGGGAAAAATGTCGAGTGTCGCCAAACGTTAGATGGCATTAAGGATGTTTTTTGTCTACCATAGTGCCAGTTTCCATTCTTATGAGTTACCCATACTCTGTTTGGTCTTTATTATCTCACCTCTTTGGGCTGGGTTCATCATTTTTGTTTTTTTGTTTTTTTTTTCATTTTCTTGAGGTTTATGGTTTTTTATATAAGATTTTTCAAATATGAAAAGGAAAATTTAAAAATTTTAAAGGCAAAATTTTTAAAGGTAAAAGGTAGCTTTAGCGCTATGAAAGGTAAAATGGTGGTCAAAGTTTAACCTTCACAGAAACCTCTTAGAAATATTTTCAATCTAGATCACTAACGCAAGCTGTTGTTGGAATTTAGGATTTTAGGATTTTCTTATAACCCTTTCGGTTTTATTGTGTTTTTTTTTTTCCATTTTATTGTTTTTCATTGTGTTTTTATCATAATCCCTTAATCTACACCAGCCAAAGCTGTACGAAAGGTTTAACGGTCGTAAAAAGTCAGACTTCACAAAACTATAAACAAGATACCCAATCTACATCACCAATGGGATTTTTTTAAAACTCTTTAGAATTATCGTATCAGCACTGTCATTTTGAATCATCTTTTCTCCTTTATTCCATTTTCTTGTTTTCCATGGCTTTTATGCCACAATTGTTTTCTTTGCACTAGCCCCAGCTCTACCAAAGGTGTAATGGTGGTCAAAGGTCAAACTCCACAAAACTTTAAGCAAAATTCTCAGTCTAGATAACCAACGAGCAGTGGTTTTGAAATTATTTTCAGATTTATCAAATTAGCTCTATTGTTTTGATTCATATTTTCTTTTCTCCTCTAATTTTCATTAATTTTTTCTTCATAGTCTTTTTGTAATTATTTTTCAATCTACTCCAGCAAAAGTTCTTTGAAAGGTGGAATTGTGGTCAAAAGTAAAGCTTCAAGCTTAAAATGATTCCCAATCTAAATCACCAACGGTAACTATTTTTTAACTCTTTTCGCAATTATCGTATATGCTCTGTCGTTTCGATTCCATTTTTTCTTTTATTTCTTTCATTTTGATATTTTCGATAAATAAAAGTTCAAATAGGGATACAATCCTTTTAATAGACAGTGATGATGAAAACAGTGATAGAAATTCACAAAAATACTAGATATTTCGGTCACATATGCAGTGACCGTCATCTAGACGGTCAATACTAGAAATATCTAGTATTTTTGTGAATTTCTATCACTGTTTTCATCATCACTGTCTATTAAAAGGATTTTATCCCTATTTGAACTTTAATTTATCGTCATGGAAAGGCAGTGTGGTCTCCGAAATTATCTATGTAATATTTTCATTATATTTTTTTGCGTATATTTTAATCGCAAGTTTTTAATATACACCAGAAGAAGCTCCAATGTAGGGTGGCAAGGTTGTCAAAGGTAACAAGATTCCCAATCTGAGTTTAACTGGAACTGTTTTTGGAACCCATCAGAATTATCGCATTAGCAGGGTCGTTTCAATTCATCTTTTCTTTTTTACATTTTTTTATGGTGTTTGCATCATAATTGCTTAATCTGCCCATTCGCGGGCAGCTGGAACTTATATCGTATACTGTCTTAAAGCTTTTTTAAGAATTATCGCGTTAGCTATGTCGTTTTGCTTGTCTTTCTTTTTTTTTCCTTTTTTTCACATAAGGAAACAAACAAAAATCTAGAACGATGTTGCCCCTAAACCATTGTGTGTTTTAAAATGCAACTTAAAAAATGTTTTTCTTTTGAATTTTTGTGCTGGTTTGACTTTAATGACATTGGTACCTGCACAGTTGGCTGCACTAATTCAAGTTGTGATGTAGAGCATAAGAAATTAAAAAGAACGTACGCAATTGAAAAGAATCAAATTGTCGCTGTTTTCTCATGGTTTTTACGATAAGTCAGATATGAACGTATCTGAGGGGGGGGGAGGCTGTTACCGGGTTTGACCCCCTCTCCCTAAATTTTTGTTCGACTCGTAAAAACGTAACAGAATGCATGTAAACAAATTTTTTTTTGGGGGGGGGGGAGTTTGAAGATTTTTTATGTGTTAAACACCCCCAATCCCCCTCCTCGAAAAAACAATCCTGAATACATATACTGCTTTCATGAAAAAATACTGCTTTGGCAAATGCATGAAAAGGATGTCATTGCTTCTAACTATAGATCTCTTGTAAAATAGTCAACCAAAGAACATAGTAAATTAGAAAAAATTGGATTGTTGTTGCTTTCTCATGGCTATAATAGCAAGTCAGGTATACTTGTAAAAAAGTCTCTCAGCCTAAAAAAAAATGTTCGTGGAAAAGACACTCTAACTTACCATTTGTACTATAATTATATCTCAACTACATCTGCTGTTTTCGTTTATCAAGAGTGAATGTAGGAGTGTTATTCAAGAATTCAAGAAAAACGCTTTAGCGGTTTCCGAAATGACGTTTCACCAAATTTTTCTGACGTATTATTTGTTTATCAAGAATGAATGTAGGAGCGTAATTCAAGAATGAAACGCTTTAGCGGTTCCCGAAATGCCGTTCACCATATTTCTCTGACGTATTATTGGTTTATCAAGAATAAATGTAGGAGCGTTATTCAAGAATGAAAACGCTTTAGCGGTTTCCGAAATGACGTTTCACCATATTTCTCTGACGTATTACATGTTTATCAAGAATGAATGTTGGAGCGTATTCAAGAATGAAATGCTTTAGAGGTTTCCGAAATGACGTTTCACATTTCTCTGACGTATTATTTTAAATTAATCTTGAGTGATAAATATGATGAAAATACTGTTAAGTTTGTCATTCGGATTTTTGAACTCTGAATTTCAATCGTTATTTTTAAAAAAATCGTTTAGTTATCTAGGCCATATTTATTTTTTTTAAAGAAAGGAAAACATGGGCCATTTTCTTGTAAAAGCATTTTCTTTTAGACTTTTCTTACTTTTAGGATTGTTCTGCTCTGAAGTTTTTTAAATAAAATTGGAAGGTCAGATCTTTTTTGTTAATAGACTTTTTCTATTGTAATATAGTATTTTCTGTTAGAGTTTTCTTTTATTTATTCTTACAGTGCCAAAAAGGTATTAGACTAGACGCAGTCACGGTAACCTCATATAAGTTCAAACTAATAACTTTTGCTCAAAGCATACGCTATTTCCAAAAAGCCTTTAGTTTAGATAAATATACACACTTGTAGAAAGTGGTGGGACTGGATCACGACTGAAAAATTTTCTACTTGATAAAAAAAAGAGTAAACACTAATGTTTTGCCAGACTAGGCGTACATTTTCGCAGGATGGGAGGCCACCTTTCTGCTGAATTTGAAGTTCTCATATAGGAATTAAAAGTTACTAGCGATTAAAATATAGGAATGTAGGAATTAAAAGTTACTACTACTACTGCTAATAATATGTCATTTTGGTACCAAACCGCCTGAGGTCAAAACGGCTGCGCACGCTCCTCTTCCACCCCAATTTATTTAAATCTTCACTCTTTAACTTTTTGGATACCTTACCCTTTGCCAGCACTTTTGGGTACCCGTCTGACCATATATAGGAATTAAAAGTTACTAGTTTGACTCTGTCTCACAACTTTATTTTTTAAAACAATAAAAAACTTTAGCGTAAAGAGCGAGGCGTTGAGGAGGGGACAGCCCCTTTCATATACGGAATAATTTCAGTTCGTTTTAAGTTTTAATGTTGCTCCTTACTTTCAGTTAAAAAAACTTCTTTTTTATAGCTTTAAGGACTTCATGTTTCTGTGGTAACTTTAACGGATGTTTCCTGGGAGTTTATGAAAAGCAGTTTTTAAGAGAAATGTATGCTGCTACATTATCATTCAAAACGGATATTGTGTACGAGTCGTTACTTGTTTTGTCAGATTTCAAGCCATACTCTGCTAATTCTGCGTCACTTTTAGATGCTCGTTTATCGGACCATATACCAGACAAATGTTGTGCGAAAAACAATAAAATTACGGCTCAATAATATTTTCAAGGGCTATACTGAAAGCCAAAGGTTGACAAATATTTTGCGAAAAACAATAAAATTACGGCTCAATAATATTCTCAAGGGCTATACTGAAAGACAAAGGTTAAAATGGATAGGTCGCGTTTTTTCGAATGAAAGATGACATGTTGCCAAAGGTTGTGTAGTTTGAATGTACAACTTAGGACAAAGGAACAGCCTTTCGTCCCGGAATGGAGTGTGGTGAGGTTATAAAGGAAGATTTAAAGGAAATAAGAACTTTATGAAAAGGGGCAAAAAGCGGAGCTTTGAATAGATTGGGGGGATGAAAAGCATGTGCAGCTGTGCAGCGGTGACTGCTTGGTGCTGCAATGAGCTGTTAGCAGTTGCAGTAGCAGTATTTTGCAGTAACGTCTCAAATATTGTATTAATGTATTTACTTTTTGTATTCATAGAGATAACGACGGAGCTGTGATTCGGCCTTTGCCTCGAGTAAAGCGTCTTCTCAGTGAAGCGAATTTTCTACCTCACATTGTTCAGTTACTCTTGACTTTTGATCCTATTTTGGTGAAAAGACGGCAACATTGTTAACAGAAATTGTACAAGACAACCCTGTTCTGCCAAGAATGTATCTCACTGGTAAGTTTGTAACTGTATTTTATGCAATTGTTACCCAAATTGTTTCCTGTTTGCTATATTTCTTGGGGGAATATACTCGCAGTGCCAAATTTTTACCCCATTATTGCCTGTACATTTTGGCAATAATGGGGTAGAAAATAATGGCTGACAAATTTTTGAACAGCTAGTTTTTCTTAGAAAAATCCCCAGAAGGCCTCTGAGCTTGAATTTAAAGCCGAAGTCCTGTTCTAGTATGTTGTTTTGTCATAAAGAGAATCATTGAGAATTAGATTGTTTAAAACTCAGAAATTTGGGCCTGCTATAACATAAATAAAACTTGATGTTTTTGAAATTGAAATTCAATACAGGGGAAAATACAGTTGATACAAAACAAATCTTTGGGCTCAGCTGAGACAAGTAGAAACTTTCAAAACATATTGAACGATCTATTTCTTCTTTTATATTTATTAAAACATGACAAATGCTATTTAAATATATATTTAATCTCCCCTCCCTTCCCCCTTCGAGGACACCGACTTCTTGCAATTAAAACTAATACTGAAATAACTCTGATACTTCAGGTTTCCATTTAGCTTATAGGAGATTCTTTTTTCATCCTCATAAACACGATTCTTCCCCTTCACACATCTACTAAGTGAGTCAAGGCCGGCCTTGAATGTTTTTCTCCCCTCCCCCCCCCCTCTCTCTCTCTCTCCTACAGAAAACTGACATCTCACGAACTAAACTAGTTGTTTTTTGTTTTGTT
The DNA here is from genome assembly GCA_027921565.1 of Artemia sinica. Taxonomy (NCBI): domain Eukaryota; kingdom Metazoa; phylum Arthropoda; class Branchiopoda; order Anostraca; family Artemiidae; genus Artemia; species Artemia sinica. The sequence continues at coordinate 60,952,392 of CM051261.1, forward strand.
TTTTGAATTTTGAATCAGCCTGCACTTATCAAGTTTTTCTTGTTTTTCACTGAACATTTTTTTTGTGCCTATATCTATTTGAATTGTTATCTGAAGATTGCAGGTTCGAGTCCTGCCGTGGTCGATTTTAACCATTTGATGTGGCACAGTGAATTGACCCTCTGCTCGGGAACACGGTGCCCAGAGATCGATCCCCGCTTCCACAATGCTGGGTCGTTACTTGTTTATGAAAAAAGACCCCGAAACAGAAACGTCGACTCTAAGCACTCTGCACCAGCAATGGCTCGAGTGGTTCTTTATACTTTATATATAATAAGTACTTGTTCCTGAAAAAAGACCCCGAAACAGAAACGTCGACTCGAAGCCCTCTGCGCCAGCAATGGCTCGAGTGGTTCTTTATACTTTATATATAAAATTAAAACCTTGGCTAGACTTTACTCAGCATATTGTGACCATTCCATTCTTCTTCTTTCAGTTTTGCGCCCATTTTTAGTACTAGTGATATGCAGGACATTAGAGCATTGTATTTCCATTACTGTAAATACCTTTTATATCTGTCGCTTTGGTATAGGAACTGAAATATTATTCTAATATTTAGTGCTACTAATATATTGACATCTTATGATAAGTTGGATGCCAAGCTAAAAGAAAATACTAGAACCATTAGAAAAGCTAAAACCCTAAGAAAAACCCATTTGGTTATGTTATATCATTCCGAGAATTTGCCTCCAGAAACATGGTTTTCATAAAAAAAAGAACAAGATATTTATGCTAACTTTTAATCCCGCATCATGTTTTGCCATTATGGGACCCTGTTCCAAAGAAAGGCAATGAATGGACATTATTCTGTTTCTTCAGCATCAGGTGGGGTTTTCAAAGCAAGTTATGACAAAGAATAGGAATCTAAACCTTTAAACCTTTTTAAATATAACTTTTTAAAATATAATTGCGATTGTCACCACTTATTTCCTATATGTAGGACTAACATATGTGTGTAAACACCAGAAACCACAGCAGAAAGCACATCACTGGGTTGTAAACACCATGATATCTCCACTATAAGTGATTGTCACCACTTATTTCCTATATGTAGGACTAACATATGTGTGTAAACACCAGAAACCACATCACTGGGTTGTAAACACCATGATATCTTTTTATTTACCTTTTTCTTTTTTACTTTTTATTTGTGTATTGCATATAAATAACTGGCAGTATTAATGATGGAGGGAACAGAAACAGATCAGGATTTGGGCTTTAATTGGGCTTTCTTTTAAAACTCCAAAAAAAGAAGGGATTTATATGGAAAATCGAGACTAACCTCTAAATTCATGAAATTCAGACTAACCTGTAAATTCATTAAATTAATGTTTCAAAATTTAAATTAATCGCCAGGAACTTCCTATAATCCTCTGTCGTAGTTTTGTTTCGCTACATTTCTAAAACACAAGATTAGCTTCTAACTACAAATAAGAAATGGATAAAATTAAGGATTGGAATTGATATATTGAAAATAAGAATATGTAGAATTATTTTCTTTTTTGCGGGATTATAAAGCTAACTAGAAGTGGAAATAGTCAAACAAAAGGTATAAAAAAGAAAAGAGAATAAAAAAAACGTACATTCTCTTGTCTTCTGTGGTGTTCAATCATAGCAGCATCAGTTGTGTATATAAACTATGGTTTTTTCTTAGTTTTTAGATTTTATTTAATTTTATGCTTTATAGAATATTTTGGATTTTATCTTGTTCTTAGCGTTGAAGACGCCTTGTTAAAAAAAAAAAAAAAAAAAAAAAAAAAAAAAAAAAAAAAAAAAAAAAAAAAAAAAAAAAAAAAAACGCCTTGTATATAAAGGTGAAATATCCGCATCGTCTAGTTTGTCTTTTGTCTTTTCCTTTTACTCCCTGTAGTCCCATATGTATTATATATCTTTTGATGATGGATATGAATGATTTTTTCAGGAAAAAGGAAAGTCTTATATTAAACAAACTCTAAAACTGAATTAATATTTCAGAAGCAAATATTTAGAAACATACAACCCGTATGTTTAGAAATACAGCCCGTATACAACCCGTATGTTTAGAAACATACAACCCGAAAACGTTGCTACACTTTTGGCATTCGTTTGCTAAAAACTGATCCACAAGCTGTGTTTTGTTTAGTCGTAATTTGTAATAATTGGGCTAAGTCATGCTTGTTGAATTATCTATTTCTTTAACAAAAAACTATTCTTAAGTTCAAATAGTATTTTAGTTTATGGATTTGTGTGCTCTGAACACTAAAATACTTTGAAAAAGTTTCGTGGTGGCTGTCATATATTACTAACAAACTATTACTATTATCTTGGATATCATTGGCTTTGAAACTAAATACTTACAACAATCAATTCACCAAGATGATTTCCAGAGAAATTGCCTCCTGATTGTTCTGGGTACCCGGCTGACTGATCGTATTTCAAAGAGTAGGCTCTACGAAAAGTGTGGTTCAATCCCGCTTTCTAGGGCTGTAATGAGAGAAAGGTTGAGGTGGCTAGGACACGTTCTGCGGATGAAGTATGACAGACTGCCAAATTTTGTCCTTTCCGGCCAAACGTCTAGGGCCTAAAGGAAAGCAGGTCGTCCGAGGTTGAGGTGTGAGGATGTCATAAAGAAAGATTTAAAGGAAATGGGAATTTCCTGGGAGGGTGTAAAGAGGGGGGCTTTGAATATGTTGAGATGGAGGAGGAGCTTGCGTAACTGTGTTGGCCTCAGGCGGGTTAGTACTGTGGTGCGCTGTTAGTAGTAGTAGTAGTAGTAATTCACCAAATTTATCAAGGTCGTCATAATATATTCTAGATACCAAAAATTTAAGGTAGGCTATCCTCAAAAAATAAAGCTATCCTCAGTTTCTACGAGACAAACTTGAGTAAATGCGCTCATTGTATGCTTCGAATAACATCAAATCTTGGCTTCTTAGGAAGAATCTGGAGAACACAACTGACGTCTGATTTTTCATGCATTTCCACTTCTAAATCAATAGATGATAGTAATCGTAGCTTCAGGGCTCTAAACGCATTTCTCCTAGTTATCGTATGAGATGAAGGGATCCTTCTAAGAAAATATTCGGCAACATCCCACGAAAATAACTAAGACTTTTGAAGCTGAAAATTATTAGTAAGAGTCTTAAGCTTGGAAATCATATTCTGTGGGTAGCTACTGAAGAGCTCATGGAGTTGACAGCTACCGACATTTTTTTTTCTTCTGTTTTTTTCTTTTAACTTTCATGAATGGGTTTACTGACTAAATTTGGGCTACGGATAGTTTTTCCAAGCTTCTTAATATACCCCTCTTCTAGAACATAACCTCTTACAAACTAGACAAGTTTTGTACTAGGTAAGTTCAGCATTTTATTATAGACCTGTCCCTCAAAATTTTGTCAGGAAATGGGGTTGCCAGGCTTTTGGCTTGTAAAGCTTGAAAAATTGCCACGAGTTTGGGTCGACTGACTCCAATAAACTTTAAGCGTCAAAAATAAAACAATTTTTGTCAAAAACTATCGTCTTTGTAGTTTGAAGTCTTATAAGCAGCAAAGCTGTAAAAACCATTTGTAAGAGCTAATTTAGATATAGAATAATTCCTGAAAGGATCATTCGAAAACGATAATGAACTTTACGAATTACAAACTTTCACAATTTTCGGGCTGCATAAGAATCCCGACCATATTTTAAGCTTAGTCTGATTTTAGCCCTCAGGTCGCGTCTTCAAGTGAGAGTATGGAATCCCGACCATATTTTAAGCTTAGTCTGATTTTAAGCCCTCGGGTGGCGTCTTCAAGTAATAGTATGAAACGCGCTTCAAGCTGCGGCACGTGGCTGTCGTGAGACGTTTAGTAGTTAAACTTTCAAAGTTAAGTTATATTCGGTAATTTATATGTTATACTAGTTTTTTTTTTTTTTTTTTTTTTTTTTTTTTTTTTTTTTTTTTTTTTTTTTTTTTTTTTTTTTTTTTTTTTTTTTTTTGTCGAAGATAATTTCTTAAACAACATTGGCCTGCCATAATATAAAGAAAGAAACGATCAAAAATGGGGGTTCTTCCGGCCAAACTAAAATACTGAAACAACACAAAGCGAATTTTTCGAGAGGACAACCGCCTCTCTTCTTCAGCGCGAACAAAGAAAAATAATATATTCAAGGAAAATGCGAAGAAAAAACCGCAAAACAAACGCGGAAGACATATACAATGAAACAGAAAATACAATAGCAAGCCTGACATAGTTATCTGATATTTAAGAGATTATTTACTTTATCTTAGTACAAGCTAAACATGAAACATCTTTGGAAAAAAACTAAAACTTGTCTTCTTTAAGTTCTTGTTGCGGCCATTTGCCAAAAGCAGTGAATTTTAAATGGTTATAGTAATAACAATTATAATAATTATTAAAGTGCAAGGACGTCAAAACAAGCCAACCTCCCCCTCCCTGGACCCATCTTAGGTGCATATATACCAAAAAACTGTTGTTTTCTAATATTTATTTCTTTTAATTGTTTCAAAATATGAAGTTGTTGGGCCAGTACTACGTTTTCGTCAATGTTGCAACGCTGAACCGTGAAAATAAATAACAGAACTAATTATTTAAATTTTGCTACGTTCTTCGTTCGTAAAAAATTTAATTAGCAATCTGTTGGTTCTCAAATGCAATAAAATATTCATAAAAACTACAATTTTTTAAGCTGTTGGCTGCCGACTGTTTGTCGCTTAAATTTTTTGCTGTTTTTTTTTTTTTTTTTTTTTTTTTTTTTTTTTTTTTTTTTTTTTTTTTTTTTTTTTTTTTTTTTTTTTTTTTTTTTTTTTTTTTTTTTTTTTTTTTAGTAACGAAATTCAGTGACGACATACATAGGTCTATTTATTAAGGTTGAATTCTTGTTTCGCAAATTTTTAAATATGTGTATAGTTGGTTTTGTTTCCAATTACCCCTACTACCAATAACCCCATGTTTTTCCCATTAAAAACCCTTTTTATCTCATGTATAAGAATAAGCGTGCTTGTGTAAGTTTTCACTTAACCAGCTCACATCAGCCAATTTCATTGTCACTGTCCTTAATGCTTTAATATTATTATTGATTATACCAATCTTCTTTTCTTCTTTTAGGTGTTTAGCTTTTTTTTTGCTGTTTTGACCCACATTTCTTTTCTTAACATTTGTTATACATATGCTTGTTTTTTTTTTGTTTTTTTTTTTGGGGGGGGCTCAAACCCTGTACCCCCTCCCCACCCTTGTGGATACGGCCTTTATGCTAGTGTAGTTTTCACTCAACCAACTCAAACCAACATGCTTCATTGTCACTGTCCTTGGTACTTTAATATTATTGTTGCATTATATTCAGCTTCTTTTCTTCTTTTAGGCGTGTTTTTCTTTTGCTTATGTACACTGGCTCAAATATTCTTCCTATTGCGAGGTTTCTTCAGTTAACACACGCAAGACAAGCGTTTCGCTCAGAGGCACTTCACTCCAAGGAGCTGCTTCAACGGAGCGTTTTGGGGCCAATTCTCCCTGACGCCATGGTCTGCTATTTAGAAAATCACGGAGCAGAAAAGTTTTCTGAAATTTTCCTTGGGGAGTTTGATACTCCTGAGGCTATTTGGAATAGTGAAATGAGGTATATTTTGTACTCCTGAGGCTATTTGAAATAATGTAAAGAAATTGGAAAAAAAAGTATTAAAATATGACCTAAAGAGGGGTGAAGTGGAGGCCATGGATAAAATTGCCGAGGATCTTGAAGATGCAGCTAGACGGCATAATAGTAAAATATTGTACTGGCATGTTAATAAATTGAGAGGGATTAGTCAATCCGGACTTGTCCCAGTTAAAGATTGGAAAGGGCCCCCAACTAGTGATAAGGAAAAGGTAAAAGAGAGATGGGCAGAACATTTTGAGAATATACTAAACCGAGTTAGAGTTGCAGGAAAATATATAGAGGAAAACGAAAAACGCATGTGATACCTTGGATGTGAAGGAAGATTTGTTTTGTGAGAAAAAATTAGCGAGTGTACTAAAAATATTTAAAATAATAAGGCTCCAGGTGCTGATAGTTTGGTAAATGAGTTTCTTAAATATGGTGGTTCTGAGGTTATAAATAAGTTACTGAAGACTATGAATATGATTTTTGAAAAGGGGGAAGTACCTAACGATTTTAGGAAAGCCTAAATTAACTACTATTTAAGAAAGGTGATAAAAGTGAGTGTGGTAGTTATCGAGGCATTGGTCTGGTCCCTGTAGGTAGCAAATTACTTAGTAATATGATACTTTTTAGACTGAAAAATGCTTTAGACAAAGTTTTAAGAGGAGAACAGTGCGGTTTTAGAAAAGGTAGAGGATTTGTCGATCAAATTTTCACTCTTAGGTTAATAATTGAGAAGTGCCTGAGTTGTCAAACACCTTTGGTCCTCAGTTTTATAGATTATGAGCAAGCGTTCGATTCTGTTGATAGAAGAGCTTTAGCAAAGGTCTTATCCTTGTACGGTATACCAAACAAATACATTAAAGTGATTAGTGCTATGTACGAAAATAGCACTGCTGCGGTTATGCTGGTTTTGTATTAAATCAGGAGGTAAGCAGGGTTGTGTTCTATCCCCCTTTATATGGATCATTATGATAGACTTTGTATTAAGGAGTACAGGAAGGGCAATGGGAGATCACAGAATCAAATGGGGAGGAAAAACTCTCCTGGACTTAGATTATGCTGATGATTTAAGCATCCTAAATGAAAGGGTGAGTAAAATGAATGAACTTTTAGAGATTTTGTGAGTTCAGGGTGATCAGGTGCTGCTAATCAGATGGGCAGCTTCACGTACCTTGGTAGCATTATTAGTAAAGAAGTTGGGAGCAGTGAAGGTGTTAAAAGTAAAATAGCCAAGGCTCATTGTTTTTTTTTCACAGTGAAAAAAAGTTTGGAAGAATAGGAAGATAAGTCTGCAAAACCAAGATTAGAATATTGGAAGCTACAGCAATGACAATGGTCTAATATGGCTCTCAAGCATGGGTGCTTCGAAAAACGGATGAAGATTTGCTAGATGTTTTCCAGAGAAATTGCTTAAGGATTGTTCTGGACACCTGGCTGACTGACCGTATTTCAAGCAGTAGTCTTTACAAAAAATGTGGTTCAATCCCGCTTTCTGGGGCTAAAATGCAAAAAAGGTTGAGATGGCTAGGGCACGTTCTGCGGATGAAAGACGACAGATTGCCGAAGATTGTCCTTTTCAACCAACCGTCAAGAGTTAGACGGAAAGCAGGTCGTCCTCTTCTGGGGTGGGAGGATGTCATATAGAAAGATTGAAAGGAAATGGGAACTTCCTGGGAGGGAGTAAGAGACTATTTGGATTAGTGAAATGAGGTATATTTTCTGCTCCTAAGGCTGTTTGAAACAGTGAAATGAGGTATATTTTCTACTCCTGAGGCTATTTGGAATAGTGAAATGAGATATATTTTCTAATCCTAACGCTATTTGAAATAGTGAAATGTGGTATATTTTCTACTCCTGAGACTTTTTGGAATATTGAAATGAGGTATATTTTGTTAGTAGTAGTAGTAGTTGTAGTAGTAGTTGTAGTAGTAGAAACGAGGTATATTTTCTACTCCTGAGACTACTTGGAATAGTGAAATGAGGTATATTTTCTACTCCTAAAGCTATTTGAAATAGTGAAATGAGGTATATTTTCTTCTCCTGAGACTATTTGGAATAGTGAAATGAGGTATATTTTCTACTCCTGAGACTACTTGGAATAGTGAAATGAGGTATATTTTCTACTCCTGAGACTACTTGGAATAGTGAAATGAGGTATATTTTCTACTCCTAAAGCTATTTGAAATAGTGAAATGAGGTATATTTTCTTCTCCTGAGACTATTTGGAATAGTGAAATGAGGTATATTTTCCACTCCTGAGACTACTTGGAATAGTGAAATGAGGTATATTTTCTACTCCCTGAGACTACTTGGAATAGTGAAATGAGGTATATTTTTCTACTCCTAAAGCTATTTGAAATAGTGAAATGAGGTATATTTTCTTCTCCTGAGACTATTTGGAATAGTGAAATGAGGCATATTTTCTACTTCTAAGGCTATTTGAAATAGTGAAATGAGATATATTTCCTCCTCCTAAGGCTATTTGAAATAGTGAAATGTGGTATATTTTCTACTCCTGAGACTTTTTGGAATATTGAAATGAGGTATATTTTGTTAGTAGTAGTAGTAGTTGTAGTAGTAGTAGTAGTAGTAGAAACGAGGTATATTTTCTACTCCTGAGACTACTTGGAATAGTGAAATGAGGTATATTTTCTACTCCTAAAGCTATTTGAAATAGTGAAATGAGGTATATTTTCTTCTCCTGAGACTATTTGGAATAGTGAAATGAGGTATATTTTCCACTCCTGAGACTACTTGGAATAGTGAAATGAGGTATATTTTCTACTCCTGAGACTACTTGGAATAGTGAAATGAGGTATATTTTCTACTCCTAAAGCTATTTGAAATAGTGAAATGAGGTATATTTTCTTCTCCTGAGACTATTTGGAATAGTGAAATGAGGCATATTTTCTACTTCTAAGGCTATTTGAAATAGTGAAATGAGATATATTTCCTCCTCCTAACGCTATTTGAAATAGTGAAATGTGGTATATTTTCTACTCCTGAGACTTTTTGGAATATTGAAATGAGGTATATTTTGTTAGTAGTAGTAGTAGTTGTAGTAGTAGTAGTAGTAGTAGAAACGAGGTATATTTTCTACTCCTGAGACTTTTTGGAATATTGAAATGAGGCATATTTTCTACTTCTAAGGCTATTTGAAATAGTGAAATGAGATATATTTCCTCCTCCTAAGGCTATTTGAAATAGTGAAATGTGGTATATTTTCTACTCCTGAGACTTTTTGGAATATTGAAATGAGGTATATTTTGTTAGTAGTAGTAGTAGTTGTAGTAGTAGTAGTAGTAGTAGAAACGAGGTATATTTTCCACTCCTGAGACTACTTGGAATAGTGAAATGAGGTATATTTTCTACTCCTGAGACTACTTGGAATAGTGAAATGCGGTATATTTTCTACTCCTAAAGCTATTTGAAATAGTGAAATGAGGTATATTTTCTTCTCCTGAGACTATTTGGAATAGTGAAATGAGGCATATTTTCTACTTCTAAGGCTATTTGGAATAGTGAAATGAGATATATTTCCTCCTCCTAAGGCTATTTGAAATAGTGTAATGAGGTATTTTTTCTACTCCTGAGACTATTTGGAATAGTGAAATGAGGTATATTTTCTTCTCCTGAGACTATTTGGAATAGTGAAATGAGGTATATTTTCCACTCCTGAGACTACTTGGAATAGTGAAATGAGGTATATTTTCTACTCCTGAGACTACTTGGAATAGTGAAATGAGGTATATTTTCTACTCCTAAAGGCTATTTGAAATAGTGAAATGAGGTATATTTTTCTTCTCCTGAGACTATTTGGAATAGTGAAATGAGGTATATTTTCCACTCCTGAGACTACTTGGAATAGTGAAATGAGGTATATTTTCTACTCCTGAGACTACTTTGGAATAGTGAAATGAGGTATATTTTCTACTCCTAAGCTATTTGAAATAGTGAAATGAGGTATATTTTCTTCTCCTGAGACTATTTGGAATAGTGAAATGAGGTATATTTTCTACTCCTGAGACTACTTGGAATAGTGAAATGAGGTATATTTTCTACTCCTGAGACTACTTGGAATAGTGAAATGAGGTATATTTTCTACTCCTAAAGCTATTTGAAATAGTGAAATGAGGTATATTTTCTTCTCCTGAGACTATTTGGAATAGTGAAATGAGGTATATTTTCCACTCCTGAGACTACTTGGAATAGTGAAATGAGGTATATTTTCTACTCCTGAGACTACTTGGAATAGTGAAATGAGGTATATTTTCTACTCCTAAAGCTATTTGAAATAGTGAAATGAGGTATATTTTCTTCTCCTGAGACTATTTGGAATAGTGAAATGAGGCATATTTTCTACTTCTAAGGCTATTTGAAATAGTGAAATGAGATATATTTCCTCCTCCTAAGGCTATTTGAAATAGTGAAATGTGGTATATTTTCTACTCCTGAGACTTTTTGGAATAGTGAAATGAGGTATATTTTCTACTCCTAAAGCTATTTGAAATAGTGAAATGAGGTATATTTTCTTCTCTGAGACTATTTGGAATAGTGAATAGGAATTTCTATTCTAAGCTTTGAAATAGTGAAATGAGATATATTTCCTCCTCCTAAGGCTATTTGAAATAGTGAAATGTGGTATATTTTCTACTCCTGAGACTTTTTGGAATAGTGAAATGAGGTATATTTTCTACTCCTAAAGCTATTTGAAATAGTGAAATGAGGTATATTTTCTTCTCCTGAGACTATTTGGAATAGTGAAATGAGGCATATTTTCTACTTCTAAGGCTATTTGAAATAGTGAAATGAGATATATTTCCTCCTCCTAAGGCTATTTGAAATAGTGAAATGTGGTATATTTTCTACTCCTGAGACTTTTTGGAATATTGAAATGAGGTATATTTTCTACTCCTAAAGCTATTGAAATAGTGAAATGAGGTATATTTTCTTCTCCTGAGACTATTTGGAATAGTGAAATGAGGCATATTTTCTACTTCTAGGCTATTGAAATAGTGAAATGAGATATATTTCTCCTCCTAAGGCTATTTGAAATAGTGAAATGTGGTATATTTTCTACTCCTGAGACTTTTTGGAATATTGAAATGAGGTATATTTTGTTAGTAGTAGTAGTAGTTGTAGTAGTAGTAGTAGTAGTAGAAACGAGGTATATTTTCTACTCCTGAGACTACTTGGAATAGTGAAATGCGTATATTTTCTACTCCTAAAGCTATTTGAAATAGTGAAATGAGGTATATTTTCTTCTTCCTGAGACTATTTGGAATAGTGAAATGAGGCATATTTTCTACTTCTAAGGCTATTTGGAATAGTGAAATGAGATATATTTCCTCCTCCTAAGGCTATTTGAAATAGTGTAATGAGGTATTTTTTCTACTCCTGAGACTATTTGGAATAGTGAAATGAGGTATATTTTCTTCTCCTGAGACTATTTGGAATAGTGAAATGAGGTATATTTTCCACTCCTGAGACTACTTTGGAATAGTGAAATGAGGTATATTTTCTACTCCTGAGACTACTTGGAATAGTGAAATGAGGTATATTTTTCTACTCCTAAAGCTATTTGAAATAGTGAAATGAGGTATATTTTCTTCTCCTGAGACTATTTGGAATAGTGAAATGAGGTATATTTTCCACTCCTGAGACTACTTGTGAATAGTGAAATGAGGTATATTTTCTACTCCTGAGACTACTTGGAATAGTGAAATGAGGTATATTTTCTACTCCTAAAGCTATTTGAAATAGTGAAATGAGGTATATTTTCTTCTCCTGAGACTATTTGGAATAGTGAAATGAGCATATTTTCTACTTCTAAGGCTATTTGAAATAGTGAAATGAGATATATTTCCTCCTCCTAAGGCTATTTGAAATAGTGAATGTGGTATATTTTCTACTCCTGAGACTTTTTGGAATATTGAAATGAGGTATATTTGTTAGTAGTAGTAGTAGTTGTAGTAGTAGTAGTAGTAGTAGAAACGAGGTATATTTTCTACTCCTGAGACTACTTTGGAATAGTGAAATGCGGTATATTTTCTACTCCTAAAGCTATTTGAAATAGTGAAATGAGGTATATTTTCTTCTCCTGAGACTATTTGGAATAGTGAAATGAGGCATATTTTCTACTTCTAAGGCTATTTGGAATAGTGAAATGAGATATATTTCCTCCTCCTAAGGCTATTTGAAATAGTGAAATGTGGTATATTTTCTACTCCTGAGACTTTTTGGAATATGTGAAATGAGGTATATTTTGTTAGTAGTAGTAGTAGTTGTAGTAGTAGTAGTAGTAGTAGAAACGAGTATATTTTCTACTCCTGAGACTACTTGGAATAGTGAAATGCGGTATATTTTCTACTCCTAAAGCTATTTGAAATAGTGAAATGAGGTATATTTTCTTCTCCTGAGACTATTTGGAATAGTGAAATGAGGCATATTTTCTACTTCTAAGGCTATTTGGAATAGTGAAATGAGATATATTTCCTCCTCCTAAGGCTATTTGAAATAGTGTAATGAGGTATTTTTTCTACTCCTGAGACTATTTGGAATAGTGAAATGAGGTATATTTTTCTACTCCTAAAGCTATTTGAAATAGTGAAATGAGGTATATTTTCTTTTCCTGAGACTATTTGGAATAGTGAAATGAGGATATATTTTCTACTCCTAAAGCTATTTGAAATAGTGAAATGAGGTATATTTTCTTCTCCTGAGACTATTTGGAATAGTGAAATGAGGTATATTTTCTACTCCTAAAGCTATTTGAAATAGTGAAGTGAGGTATATTTTCTTCTCCTGAGACTATTTGGAATAGTGAAATGAGGCATATTTTCTACTTCTAAGGCTATTTGAAATAGTGAAATGAGATATATTTCCTCCTCCTAAGGCTATTTGAAATAGTGTAATGAGGTATTTTTTCTACTCCTGAGACTATTTGGAATAGTGAAATGAGGTATATTTTCTACTCCTAAAGCTATTTGAAATAGTAAAATGAGGTATATTTTCTTCTCCTGATACTATTTGGAATAGTGAAATGAGGTATATTTTCTACTCCTAAAGCTATTTGAAATAGTGAAGTGAGGTATATTTTCTACTCCTGAGACTATTTGGAATAGTGAAATGAGGTATATTTTCTACTCCTAAAGCTATTTGAAATAGTGAAATGAGGTATATTTTCTTCTCCTGAGACTATTTGGAATAGTGAAATGAGGCATATTTTCTACTTCTAAGGCTATTTGAAATAGTGAAATGAGATATATTTCCTCCTCCTAAGGCTATTTGAAATAGTGTAATGAGGTATTTTTTCTACTCCTGAGACTATTTGGAATAGTGAAATGAGGTATATTTTCTACTCCTAAAGCTATTTGAAATAGTGAAATGAGGTATATTTTCTTCTCCTGAGACTATTTGGAATAGTGAAATGAGGTATATTTTCTACTCCTAAAGCTATTTGAAATAGTGAAATGAGGTATATTTTCTTCTCCTGAGACTATTTGGAATAGTGAAATGAGGTATATTTTCTACTCCTAAAGCTATTTGAAATAGTGAAGTGAGGTATATTTTCTACTCCTGAGACTACTTGGAATAGTGAAATGAGGTATATTTTCTACTCCTAAAGCTATTTGAAATAGTGAAATGAGGTATATTTTCTTCTCCTGAGACTATTTGGAATAGTGAAATGAGGCATATTTTCTACTTCTAAGGCTATTTGGAATAGTGAAATGAGATATATTTCCTCCTCCTAAGGCTATTTCAAATAGTGTAATTAGGTATTTTTTCTACTCCTGAGACTATTTGGAATAGTGAAATGAGGTATATTTTCTACTTCTGAGGCTATGGAATAGTGAAATGAGATATATTTCCTCCTCCTAAGGCTATTTGAAATAGTGTAATGAGGTATTTTTTCTACTCCTGAGACTATTTGGAATAGTGAAATGAGGTATATTTTCTACTTCTGAGGCTATTTGAGATAGTGGCATGAGGTATATTTTCTACTCCTGAGGCTATTTGAGATAGTGAAATAAGGTATATTTTCTACTCCTGAGGCTATTTGGAATAGTGAAATGAGCTATATTTTCTACTCCTAAAGCTATTTGAAATAGTGAAATGAGGTATATTTTCTTCTCCTGAGACTATTTGGAATAGTGAAATGAGGTATATTTTCTACTCCTGAGACTACTTGGAATAGTGAAATGAGGTATATTTTCTACTCCTAAAGCTATTTGGAATAGTAAAATGAGGCATATTTTCTACTTCTAAGGCTATTTGGAATAGTGAAATGAGATATATTTCCTCCTCCTAAGGCTATTTGAAATAGTGTGATGAGGTATTTTTTCTACTCCTGAGACTATTTGGAATAGTGAAATGAGGTATATTTTCTACTTCTGAGGCTATTTGAGATAGTGGCATGAGGTATATTTTTTTACTCCTGAGGCTATTTGAGATAGTGAAATAAGGTATATTTTCTACTCCTGAGGCTATTTGGAATAGTGAAATGAGCTATATTTTCTACTCCTAAAGCTATTTGAAATCGTGAAATGAGGTATATTTTCTTCTCCTGAGACTATTTGGAATAGTGAAATGAGGTATATTTTCTACTCCTGAGGCTATTTGGAATAGTGAAATGAGCTATATTTTCTACTCCTAAAGCTATTTGAAATAGTGAAATGAGGTATATTTTCTTCTCCTGAGACTATTTGGAATAGTGAAATGAGGCATATTTTCTACTTCTAAGGCTATTTGAAATAGTGAAATGAGATATATTTCCTCCTCCTAAGGCTATTTGAAATAGTGAAATGAGGTATATTTTCTTCTCCTGAGACTATTTGGAATAGTGAAATGAGGTATATTTTCTACTCCTAAAGCTATTTGAAATAGTGAAATGAGGTATATTTTCTTCTCCTGAGACTATTTGGAATAGTGAAATGAGGTATATTTTCTACTCCTAAAGCTATTTGAAATAGTGAAGTGAGGTATATTTTCTACTCCTGAGACTACTTGGAATAGTGAAATGAGGTATATTTTCTACTCCTAAAGCTATTTGAAATAGTGAAATGAGGTATATTTTCTTCTCCTGAGACTATTTGGAATAGTGAAATGAGGCATATTTTCTACTTCTAAGGCTATTTGGAATAGTGAAATGAGATATATTTCCTCCTCCTAAGGCTATTTCAAATAGTGTAATGAGGTATTTTTTCTACTCCTGAGACTATTTGGAATAGTGAAATGAGGTATATTTTCTACTTCTGAGGCTATGGAATAGTGAAATGAGATATATTTCCTCCTCCTAAGGCTATTTGAAATAGTGTAATGAGGTATTTTTTCTACTCCTGAGACTATTTGGAATAGTGAAATGAGGTATATTTTCTACTTCTGAGGCTATTTGAGATAGTGGCATGAGGTATATTTTCTACTCCTGAGGCTATTTGAGATAGTGAAATAAGGTATATTTTCTACTCCTGAGGCTATTTGGAATAGTGAAATGAGCTATATTTTCTACTCCTAAAGCTATTTGAAATAGTGAAATGAGGTATATTTTCTTCTCCTGAGACTATTTGGAATAGTGAAATGAGGTATATTTTCTACTCCTGAGACTACTTGGAATAGTGAAATGAGGTATATTTTCTACTCCTAAAGCTATTTGGAATAGTGAAATGAGGCATATTTTCTACTTCTAAGGCTATTTGGAATAGTGAAATGAGATATATTTCCTCCTCCTAAGGCTATTTGAAATAGTGTAATGAGGTATTTTTTCTACTCCTGAGACTATTTGGAATAGTGAAATGAGGTATATTTTCTACTTCTGAGGCTATTTGAGATAGTGGCATGAGGTATATTTTCTACTCCTGAGGCTATTTGAGATAGTGAAATAAGGTATATTTTCTACTCCTGAGGCTATTTGGAATAGTGAAATGAGCTATATTTTCTACTCCTAAAGCTATTTGAAATCGTGAAATGAGGTATATTTTCTTCTCCTGAGACTATTTGGAATAGTGAAATGAGGTGTATTTTCTACTCCTGAGGCTATTTGGAATAGTGAAATGAGCTATATTTTCTACTCCTAAAGCTATTTGAAATAGTGAAATGAGGTATATTTTCTTCTCCTGAGACTATTTGGAATAGTGAAATGAGGCATATTTTCTACTTCTAAGGCTATTTGAAATAGTGAAATGAGATATATTTCCTCCTCCTAAGGCTATTTGAAATAGTGTAATGAGGTATTATTTCTACTCCTGAGACTATTTGGAATAGTGAAATGAGGCATATTTTCTACTTCTGAGGCTATTTGAGATAGTGGCATGAGGTGTATTTTCTACTCCTGAGGCTATTTGAGATAGTGAAATAAGGTATATTTTCTACCCCTGAGGCTATTTGGAATAGTGAAATGAGCTATATTTTCTACTCCTAAAGCTATTTGAAATAGTGAAATGAGGTATATTTTCTTCTCCTGAGACTATTTGGAATTGTGAAATGAGGTGTATTTTCTACTCCTGAGGCTATTTGGAATAGTGAAATGAGCTATATTTTCTACTCCTAAAGCTATTTGAAATAGTGAAATGAGCTATATTTTCTTCTCCTGAGACTGTTCGGAATAGTGAAATGAGGCATATTTTCTACTTCTAAGGCTATTTGAAATAGTGAAATGAGATATATTTCCTCCTCCTAAGGCTATTTGAAATAGTGTAATGAGGTATTTTTTCTACTCCTGAGACTATTTGGAATAGTGAAATGAGGTATATTTTCTACTTCTGAGGCTATTTGAGATAGTGGCATGAGGTGTATTTTCTACTCCTGAGGCTATTTGAGATAGTGGCAAGAGGTATATTTTCTACTCCTGAGGCTATTTGAGATAGTGAAATAAGGCATATTTTCTTTAACATGATAGGGTGAAGAATCACTTTCAGACTAAAGTTTTTTATTATATTTTACATCTAGTAATAGAGCCAGATAAATAAAACTTTCAAGAATTAGATCATATATAATATATATATATATATATATATATATATAGATATATAATAGATATATAAGCTCCTGAGGCTATTTGGAATAGTGAAATGAGCTATATTTTCTACTCCTAAAGCTATTTGAAATAGTGAAATGAGGTATATTTTCTTCTCCTGAGACTATTTGGAATAGTGAAATGAGATGTATTTTCTACTCCTGAGGCTATTTGGAATAGTGAAATGAGCTATATTTTCTACTCCTAAAGCTATTTGAAATAGTGAAATGAGCTATATTTTCTTCTCCTGAGACTATTTGGAATAGTGAAATGAGATGTATTTTCTACTCCTGAGGCTATTTGGAATAGTGAAATGAGATATATTTCCTCCTCCTAAGGCTATTTGAAATAGTGTAATGAGGTATTTTTTCTACTCCTGAGACTACTTGGAATAGTGAAATGAGGTATATTTTCTACTTCTGAGGCTATTTGAGATAGTGGCATGAGGTATATTTTCTACTCCTGAGGCTATTTGAGATAGTGGCAAGAGGTATATTTTCTACTCCTGAGGCTATTTGAGATAGTGAAATAAGGCATATTTTCTTTAACATGATAGGGTGAAGAATCACTTTCACACTAAAGTTTTTATTATATTTTACATCTAGTAATAGAGCCAGATAAATAAAACTTTCAAGAATTAGATCATATATAATATATATATATGTAGATATATAATAGATATATAAGCTCCTGAGGCTATTTGGAATAGTGAAATGAGCTATATTTTCTACTCCTAAAGCTATTTGAAATAGTGAAATGAGGTATATTTTCTTCTCCTGAGACTATTTGGAATAGTGAAATGAGGTATATTTTCTACTCCTGAGGCTATTTGGAATAGTGAAATGAGCTATATTTTCTACTCCTAAAGCTATTTGAAATAGTGAAATGAGGTATATTTTCTTCTCCTGAGACTATTTGGAATAGTGAAATGAGGCATATTTTCTACTTCTAAGGCTATTTGGAATAGTGAAATGAGATATATTTCCTCCTCCTAAGGCTATTTGAAATAGTGTAATGAGGTATTTTTTCTACTCCTGAGACTATTTGGAATAGTGAAATGAGGTATATTTTGTACTTCTGAGGCTATTTGAGATAGTTGCATGAGGTATATTTTCTACTCCTGAGGCTATTTGAGATAGTGGCATGAGGTATATTTTCTACTCCTGAGGATATTTGAGATAGTGAAATAAGGCATATTTTCTTTAACATGATAGGGTGAAGAATTACTTTCAGACTAAAGTTTTTATTATATAAAAACCCGTGAAAAAAGCGCTAGCAATTATAAGGAACTAATATTGATCAAAATTAAAAAAGGGCTTGTAGTTTTTTACTTATTATTCTCTTTTTACTTACTATTACGATTTTACGATTTTTTTACTTTTATGATTATTCCCTTTTTACTTTTACGATTATTCCCCTTTTTCTTTTACGTTTTGTGTTTTTTTTTTACTTTTTAATTTTACGACTATTCCCTTATTAATTACTTAAAATTATTATTTATTTCCTTATTCCATATTCTTGAAATTCTTTATTTTCTCTTAAAAGTATTCCCTTATTGCTTAACATTATTATTTGTGACAAAAGAGCCAGCTTCATGAGCCTTATGGTCGACCCTCGCAGATGAGTCGCGTAATGTATTGCAAATAGATAATTTTTTTTTTACTTATTATTCCCTTAATGTTCCCTTTTACTTACTTTGAATTAATATTTATTTCCTTATTTCATATTCTTCAATTTCTCTTGAAAATATTCGTTTATTCATTAATATTATTGTATCTGACAAAAGAGCACCTATTGGTTGACCCTCAGAAATGAGTCATTTAATTTATGGCAAATGGATTACGCTGCCAAGAAAGTTTCTATATTTAGCAAATGTTAGATATAAATGTTAATTTTTCCTTTTTCATATAATTTAGCTAGGAAAAGGTGGTTACGTCACTTGATACCTTTTTTATACTCTTTCCAAATGTAATAATAGCCTCTTGGGGAAATTTCATTTTGAGCCCTTAAAAGGGCTTATATATATCATAGTAGCCAAAAGTTTAAAAATGCTTTTCTGAAAAAAGTTGTCTAGTGAGAAAATATGGCCATTGTATCTTTTTTTATTTCTTTTTTTCTTCTTTTTCTTTTTTCTTGCATGAACTGAAATTCATAGAGAGTTGTTTAAATGGCTCATTTTAAAGCTAATTTTTATATCTAATAAGCTCTTGAATAATTTTTTAACTTTATATCATAGTCTAAATACTGTGTTAAGTTCCCTTATGGGGCCCCATTAAGTGCTCAAAATGGGATTTCTCGCAGATACTCTTTCTAAATTAAATTTAGAAAGAGCATAAAAAGGCATCAAGTAGTGTATTCACTTTCTCCTTAGCTGAATTTTTCGATATAAAGGCCTCGAATGCTTTCTGGCTCAAACTGAGGCTTTGAGTGATATACTATTCGATATCGTTTATCCACTATAATCGATACGAATAACGTACACTCGTCGCTCTTTTAGTTTACTAATAAATGAGTGGTGAGTATACTATACAGAACAGTACATAAGTATAATATTTAACAATCGAGGTTGACCTTCTGAAAGGCCTCACTTGAAAGACATATCCACCTCTTCTGCCTGAGCAAAGGGATTTGCGTAGAGTAAGCTCCCACCAGATTTAACTCACAAAGGACTACCTCCTTAAGAGGAGTTTTGAGAAAACTGCCATGTTTACTGCGGTAATTTAAAATAATGATCATAATTAAAAGTAGCACATTGTTTTTGTTAGTTTTTGTAAAATCTTAAATTTTAGGACTTACTTGACTTAACTTAATGCTCCTGCTGGTGGTCCAGCTTAAAGAGAGAGGCCACTCGTCACCTCCAGTCTAGATGGTCCTGACCTAGCAAGATAGCTTCATCTGGGATGCTACTAATCAATCATAGGTAGCGCAATAGCGCTGCCTAAGTAAAGAACGATGTTGGCACAATGTATTATTGTTATTGTTTTTTTCTTGGTTTTAGACCAGGACACTTCGTATCAAAGGAGTTGTCGTAGAAACTTCGAAAAGGGCTCATTCGATTGGAAATTGGAGTAGCTTGTGCCCTTTTTAATAGTCGAAAGTTATTGGAGGGTAACTAGCCCCCCCCCCCACGTCCATCATTCCTCCAAAAACATCCAATCAAAATTTTGAGATAGCTATTTTGTTCAGCGTAGTTGATTTCCACATAGAAAATATGTTCTTGAGGAGGTCACTCCCCCACAACCCTCAGGGCAAGGGTTCTTAAATTATGCCCTGGGGGCATATAAGAACGATGTTGGCACAATGTATTATTTATTGTTTTTTCCTTTAGATCAGGGCACTTCGTATCGAAGAATTTGTCATAGAAACTTCGAAAAGGGCTCATTCAATTCGAAGTTGGAGTAGCTTGTGCCCTTTTTAATAGTAGAAAGTGATTGGAAGGCAACTAACACCCCTTCCACGCCCACCATTTCCCGAAACACATCCAATCAAAATTTTGAGATAGCCATTTTGTTCAGCGTAGTTGATTTCCACATAGAAAATATGTTTTTGAGGAGGTCACTCCCCCACAGCCCTCAGGGCAAGGGTTGTAAGTTATGCCCTGGGGACATATAAGGTTTTTAAAGAAAGTGTTGTCGTAGAAACTTCAAAAAAGGCTCATTCGATTGGAAATTCAAAGGGCTAGTGCCCTTTTTAATAGTCGAAAGTGATTGGAGGGCAACTAACCCCCCTCTCACGCCCACCTTTTCTCAAACACATGCAAAATTTTAAGTTAGCCATTTTGTTCAACGTAGTTGAAAGTTCTGGAAATTAGGTCTTTGAGGATGATAACACCCCATAGCCCACAGGGCAAGGGTTGTAAGTTATGCCCTGGGGGCATATAAGGTTTTTATAGAACGTGTTGTTGTAGAAACTTCAAAAAGGGCTCATTCGATTGGAAATTGAAATGGCTAGTGCCCTTTTTAATAGTCGAAAGTGATTGGAAGGCAACTAACACCCCTTCCACGCCCACCATTTCTCTTAACTCATCCAATCAAAGTTTTTAGATATCCTTTTTGTTCCACGCAGTTTAAAGTTCAGGAAATTATATCTTTGAGCAGGACACTCCCCCCACAGTCTTCAGGGCAAGGGTTATAAGTTATGTCCTGGGGGCATATAAGTTTTTATTTAAATCTTTGTCGTAGAAACTTGAAAAAGGGCTCATTCGATTGGAAATTCAAAGGTCTGATGCTTTTTTTAATTGTCGAAAGTGATTTGAGAGCAACTAACCCACCTCTCACGCCCACATTTTCCCCAAACACATCCAATCAAAATTTTTAGATAGCCATTTTATTCAGTGTAGTTGAAAGTTTTGGAAATTAGGTCTTTAAGGATAACAACCCCTCCACCCCCACAGCTCTCAGGGCAAGGGTCGTAAGTTATGCCCTGGGGGCATATTAGGTTTTTATAGAAAGTGATGATGTAGAAACTTCAAAAAGGGCTCATTCAATTGGAAATTGAAGGGGCTAGTGCCCTTTTAATAGTCGAAAGAGATTGAAGGGCAACTAACCCCCTCTCACGCCCACCCTTTCCCCAAACACATCCAATCAAAATTTTCAGATATCCATTTTGTTCAACGTAGTTAAAAGTTCTGGAAATTAGGTCTTTTAGGATGATAACCCCATTAGAGCCCTCAGGGCAAAGGTTGTAAGTTTTGCCCTGGGGGCATATAAGAATTTTCAAAAAGGGATCATTTGATTGAAAATTGAAATTGTCCTTTTTAATAGTCGAGAGTGTGTGGAGAGTAATTAACCCCCTCTCACGCCCACCATTTCCCCAAACACATTCAATCAAAGTTTAGAGATAGCCATTTTGTTCAACGTAGTTGAAAGTTCTGGAAATTATGTATTTAAGGATGACAAACCCCCCAGAGCCCCCAGGGCAAAGGTTGTAAGTTATGCCATGGGGGCATATAAGGTTTTTATAGATAGAGTTGTCGTAAAAACTTAAAAGGGGCTTATTCAATTGGAAATTGAGAGGGCTAGTGCCCTTTTTAATAGTTGAAAGTGATTGGTGGGTAACTAACCCCCCTCACACGCCCAACTTTTCCCCAAACACATTCAATCAAAATTTTAAGATAGCCATTTTGTTCAACGTTGCAGAAAGTTCTGGAAATTAGTCTTTGAGGATGACAACCCCTCCCCCCCCCCCAAGCTCTCAGCGCAAGGGTTGTAAGTTATGCCCTGTGGGCATATAAGGTTTTTATTGAAAGCGTTGTCGTAGAAACTTCAAAAGGGTTTATTTGATTCGACATTGAAAGGGCTAATGATTTTTTTATTAGTTGAAAGTGACTGGAGAGCGACTAATGTCCCTCTTACGCCTACCATCTTCCCAGACGCATCCAATCAAAATTTTGAGTTAGCCATTTTGTTGAACGTAGTCGAAAATTCTGTAAATTAGGTCTTAGAGGATGACAACTACCCTCACAGCCCTTAAGGTAAGTTTTGTAATTTATGCCTTGGGGCATATAAGGGGTTTATAGAAAGCCTTGTCATAGAAACTCCAAAAGGGCTCATTCGATTGGAAATCGAAAGCCCTAGTGCCCTTTTTAATAGTTGAAAGTGATTGGAAGGCTTGACCGTTTTATAGTAAAGATGGGTGTGGGTATAATGTATTATTTTTTTGTTGTTGTTGTTGTTTAGACCAGGGCACTTTGTATCGAAGGAGTTGTCGTCGGAACTTCGAAAAGGGCTCATTCGATTGAAAATAGAAAGGGATAATGCCCTTTTTAATATTCGAAAGTGATCGGAGGAAAACTAATCCCCCTCCCACGCCTACCCTCCCATTTGCCTTTATGTTTAAAAACTAAATTTTGCCTTAAGATTAAATCAAAATGCACTGTTTTAATGCTAATTCCCAATAAGGCATCTCAGCAGTATCCCAAGAACGACTGAGGGTATTATGTTCAAACTTTCGGGGCTATTTCTGCTCTTAAAATTTAACCAAATCAAAATAGCGTAAGTGTATCCAAGCTATCCAAGAAAGTAAACAGATTTTTTTGCGAATGGTATCAAGTTTTCCATTTCAGGTCAACTAGAGGAGGTATGAAAGTAAATTAAACACTGCTATTTGTGTCCAGATTTTTAAAAGGGTGTTTGTTTTTAAAAATTGCTGAAAATGTTTCTCCAGCATGCAAATAACAGTCCAAACTATAAATTGTTAAAAAAAAAACGAAAAGATTTAAAGTATTATTTTCTTTTTCCCTGAAAATACTATGTCAATATAAAACGAACAGAAATTAATTAAAACGACTTTCCACAAAATAAGTTTTTCAAAAAAAAAGTAAAGAACTCCATTACACAAAAAATGAGCAAAAATAAAATCAAATAATCTACCAAGGATGAAACTACCATAAATCAGCATCGATAAATAAATGAAACCCAAAACGAACAGAAATTACAGTAAATAACCGAGTCAAACTCAAAACGAGCAGAAATTAACATAAGTTGGGCTCAAAACCCTTATGCCTTCCCAAGGCCAGAAAATTTGCACTTTACTGAAAAAAAATACAAATGAATGTGCATTGTCAGTTTAATATACATATACTGATATTTAGTAAAAAAAAATTTAATATTATTTGAATTATTAAAGTTATAAAAGTAAAAACATTTATTTAAGTTTTTTTTAATTAATAACAGGAAATGACCAAGGCTGTCCTTCTATCTAGCGAGGCCGTCAATGCGGGCGTGGAAGGCCCGCGTTTTAGCTTAATCTTGAGGAGCTTTTTCTTGATCTAAGAAGACTAACCTGATATAAACTCACACGTTTTTATTGCCATCACATGCAATCAATTCACATCACGTGCAAGGTAAGCTCCCACAACATTTAAGACTTAAGGAGCCCTAATATGTCCTGTTTGTGTTTTATTTTATTTAAGTAAAACTTAACTTTTAAGCGTAATTTTTATGATTGACCAATCAGAGCCATCTAAGACATAATTTTGTTACATTAGAAAATATGGCAGCTTAGAAAAGCAGTCGTCCTACCTTTTTGATGAATCCGGCAAAAGTGTCGAGAAAGATATAACATTAAGGGGATTCGATACCGTAAATAATCACCCTATCTTGTCTGTTGTAAGCTGTTTTAGTTTGTGTGGCCAAATCGTTTAGACTTGATTTGGCACTTTTCCCATAATTTGCAGAGCATGGATAAGAGATCCGAATAAACGATGGAAAACTAGAAGCCGACTTCTCTTAAAGCCAGTCTCCATTTGGCAAATTCTGCAAATCTGCACCAACAATCTGCAATTTTTATTTCAATGGAGACTCCTTTTCCGGCTCCGTATTGGCAGTTTGCAGATACTGCAACCTTCGACGTTGCTTTTTCTGCAAGATGGCGGATTTGCAGGATCTGCCAAATGGAGACTGGCTTTTATCCTTGAAATCTTAGTATCACTGCTTAACTTCTCACGTTTTTCTGCCGGAGATAGAGACATTCAGTCTTAATGAAACCTATATCATTAGAAAGTATGAAGTCTATTTTTGTTTTCGGTTTAACTGAGCAGAGCCTTCTTTTTAAAGTTCAGGAAAGAGCAACCCTAAAAATAATCTGGCATACCTGCAAGGAAAATGCCAAAAATTAGCTCAAAAGAAATGTCATTTGATCAATTTGGCACCTTTGGAAGTTTCCTCTGATTCTCCCCAATTCGATTGAAAACCTTGCCAATACAGTTTCGCTGTCTTTTTAGTCAAATTTCAAACGACAAATTTTCAATAGCTTTCAATGATACTGGTCTTCTGGAAAATTTACTTATGGACTCTTTTTCTTTGAGACGGTCAGCCGATGTTGAGGCTCGTGAAACGATTTTTAAGGTATCGAATATCTTAACTTACGAACCATTCAGTGTTGATATAGATTTTCCAAGTCAATTTCTTCACATTTATATTTTCCTAATTGTTTAGTAAGCTACTAGTTTGACGTTAAAATCGGGGAAGAACGTATATCATAGATAAATCTTGGCTTCTTTGTCAACAGCTGTGACTGTTGCGTGACTCCAGCAGTAGATCTTCTTAAACTCGGGTTAATTTTTTTTCAGAGAAGCAATTTGTAGATTGACTCAATAGTCATACTGTAATGAAATTCCATTTTCACCGGCAGTGCTCCCTACTCCCTCCCAGAAAAAAAAGAATTTTTTTATATTAAGGCGAACTTTTTCAAGTTTTATCCTCGCCTTCTTCCAGGAAAAATCTTTGAAAGATGAGTCTCTACATATAACGCAAGTGTGAGCAACTTTTTGTTGGAGTAGTGCTTTTTTCTTGTTATTTTTATAAAAAAAAAAATAAAGAGAAAATCGTACCCTGTAGACAAACGTTATAGCCTGATTTTCTTTTACGGGATTTGCTCCTCCTCCTCCCCTACAAAATCTCTTCTTCAAATGAAAGAATCTCTTTCCAGGCAAAATGTATTTGTTATTTTAAAAACTTATTGGAGTTTTTGTTAAAGTTAAATGGAATTTTGCAAATCAGATTGATTGTCGGATCCGTGTTCATTGGCTAGTTTCATTGACCTAGCTGAGCTAATTACTTCAAATATTGTAAAGAAAGTTTGTCCAGAAAGTGTTCGTTTATCATATTGGCACTCTGTCTATTTTATAAGCGATGTAGTATTTTCCTCCTTGATTTTTGTTTTTCAGGCGGATGATGATTGAAAAGATCGCTGGTCACATATCTGATTTTTCACCTCGTCTGTCCAGCAACACAAGAGCTCTTTACCAATACTGCCCTATACCGGCTATAACCTATCCACAGCTGGAGGCGGAGTTATTTTGTAATATCTTCTACCTTCGTCATTTATGTAACATTTCCCGATATCCTGATTGGCCGATCAAACACCCTGTAAGTTTTTCTTTTTTCTTGAAGGATACATCTTCTCTGTTTTTTCCCCTCTTTTTGAATACCAATTCACCGTCTATGTTCTTTGAATTAATATATCTTACTTATTTTTTTGAGGGGGGGGGGATTTCACTTTTCGAAACAATGACAAAACATGATTATTATATATGTAATCTACCTTTTGGAAGAGTTTGTATCAAGATTCTATAAACTTTTTCCTACTTTAGCCTACTTGAAACACATCAACTAAGACAAGCAGCAAGCTAAGCCAAGGTATTATTTTACCCCATCTTTGTTCCCATTAGGCAATTGTGCATTGCTCTTTTTAATTAATTTCTTTGTTTCATTTTCATTTGGAGACGCAAAACTAAAAATAAAGACAAATATATATATATACATATATATATATATATATATATATGTATATATATATATATATATATATATATATATATATATATATATATATATATATATATATATATATATATATATATATATATATATATATATATATATATACATTGAAATTGATATAAACATATTTTAAAGGAAGATTACAATCAAAATACTAATAGTAAAAGTTACATCCGTATCTGTGTATTTATAATTTAAGAAAAGAAAGAAAATATTAATAGTAAATTTTATGTCTGGCTTTGTATAAATACGAGGTATATATGTACCTCGTATATATATATATATATATATATATATATATATATATATATATATATATATATATATATATATATATATATATATATATATATATATATATATATATATATATATATATATATATATATATATATATATATATATATATACTGCCTTTTACTATCACTAAATATTTTTTTATTTAGCTTTAAAATGATATATAATTCGCCCTCTCCCGATATTGTCTTTTACTATTTATTCGTCGAG
This sequence comes from Artemia sinica, assembly GCA_027921565.1. Classification (NCBI taxonomy): domain Eukaryota; kingdom Metazoa; phylum Arthropoda; class Branchiopoda; order Anostraca; family Artemiidae; genus Artemia; species Artemia sinica. Next base: position 60,978,852 of record CM051261.1, read on the forward strand.
ATCACCCCTGGGGAAAAAACAAACAAACACACATTCTTGATCTTTTTCTGGGAAAAAAAACACAAAATTTCACGCTTTTGCAGATGGGAGCTTGAAACCTTCAAAAGATTCTTTTGCAAAAACGTTGAGGTGAAATAGTAGAAAATACATTAGCCTTCCCTTACCTGCCTCTCCCGAAAATCAAGACCTGAGTTCCATTTGGCCCCTTCAACAATCTCTAAGGGTTTCAAATTGATACCCCAAGCCATTTCAGATATAATGCAGATACGTTATTTTGATCACATCATACCACATAGTGTTTTTTGATTTACCACGCAGCTTTGACGTGAGTAAAATTTACTTCTCATAAGAAATTATAGTGAAAAATATATAAGAAGACACATATACACCTATTCAACATGAAACATGAACGTGTCAGCATCCAACATGAAGATGTAACCTAGCGGATATGCCATTTTGTTAACCTTTGCAAATAAAGTGTCTTTCAATTTTTGCTCTTTTACTTTCTGTATTGAAAGGGCCTAAGCGAGGATCTCGGCTAAAATAATTGTATTTTCCGATTTTTTCACTGTCTGTGATTCACACACCCACGGTTGCCAGGTTTTCTTATGTGGAATTTATTTATCTGTTTTTTCTTCTTTTTTTTTATTGAGCTGGATATTTTTTTACATCCAATGGTGGACAATTAATCCTTTGTTTGCCCTATTTCCGATTCGTCATAAATTTCAGTAGCCAAATGCAATTTTAGTAACCTATGAAGCAGAAACTTTATAATATGGCAACACTGCATATCTTACTGTCTAAATTTTATGCAGTGTGAACCCCCCGATTATATTGATAGTCTTGTTTCATAAGGAAATATCATTTCACGTTATAAAAATTTAGTTCATGAGAAATATTCATTTTAGGTTGAGCTATTAAAGGACGTTCTGCAATCATGGAGTAATGAGATCGAAAAAAAGCCGCCATCTATGTCAGTAGAAGAGGCGCTGAGTGTCTTAAATTTGTCCCTTCCTGTGGACAACAAGCAGCATGAAGAGTCAACCATTAGGAAAGCTTATTTCAAACTTGCACAGCTCTATCATCCAGATAAGAATCCAAATGGAAGGGTATGTCGACTTGTTTCCTTGTTTTGATGAGGAATGGAAAGGGAGGCATGGGATAAACGGATCATCTGAACCTCACGTCCATGGACGTCGTTGGGTGTCCTTTGCACAACAATAGAAAGGCTATTGGAAAAAATGACTGCTCGGTTTTGAGAAAAAAAAATCATAATTCATTAATATTTGCCCTCCCCCCCCCCCAAAAAAAAAAATAACTTGGAGAAAAAACTATTATATAGCGCTTGCCCTTGACTATCTGATTATGGACCCCTCTTACCTCCCCCCCCCCCCCCTCAATAAAAAAGCCGGATATTCGGCCCCGGTCGTTATAGAGCTTAAGGGATTTAAGAAATAATAAACTGTTCAAAGGGCTCAACTCTCATGAATAAATTTTTGTTATTGTATTTAACTTTTGATAGATTCTATTCTTTCAAATATTCTACCAAATTATATCCTGTCAATTATAATCTATTATATTTTAATAGACTTTTGATACAATTTTGTCATGTCCAACTTTGCGTAATTCTCGAATTCAACTTTTCAAAGCTAATGGAAGAGTTTATAATTCACTTTACCGAAATGCTAATTCATTGTTTTAATATAGGAAATTCTTTGACTGCGATAAAGGAATTAGGAAAACATTGCAAGTAATCAATTGTGTTATCAGGCCATCTTCTCGTCATAATTCATCAATTTATCCAGAAACGGGTCCTTAATTTTCTTAAAAACTGTTTTATCTCTGCAAAAATATATTCTGAAAAATGAAATTCTATAATAAGAAAAAAATATTATGAAAAGCTATTCTAAAAAAAATGAAATTCTATTCACTAAGAGAAATAGTAAAGAGATAGTAAAACAGCAAATTAGTATGAAGCAAATACACTATGTTATATTAGTATATGATATGATAATTTTATGCCGCTTGGGGGGAGAAGAAAGTATTTAGCGAGGGTTAGGGTACGGAGTGGTCACTGACCTTGTCCGATGTGCGGGGAGTCTGAAGATTTAGAACATTTTAGGTGTTATTGTGAAGAACTGAAGGTCCTTAGAAGGAAATTTTTGGGAGGGATGTGATGCATAGAACTTGTTTAGAAAATAAAATTGGAAGTAGTTGTAAAGTGGATATTAAAAATTTGGGAAATTTTGTGTGGGGATGAAACATAGGGAGGGTTTTCTATCGTAGTGTTATTTTCAAAGTGTTTGAAATACATACATATATATATATATATATATATATATATATATCTATATATATATATATATATATATATATATATATATATATATATATATATATATATATATAGATATATATATATATATATATATATATATATATATATATATATATATATTATATATATATATATATAAATGAAAATAAATATAGTAAAATATATAAAATAGAAAATACTATCGAAGCATACACAGTTGTGTCATCTCAGATAATAATTCTAATGAAAGGGCGTGTTTACCTGTTTACTTCTTTTTGTGAGAAATTGAAGATCGTTCGGCCCCCTCTCCTCCCTCTATGGGCGTCCATACCTCATATTCTTCTTTTTCTCTGAATGGCTGTAATTCGTAAATTGGGACTTCTTTTATGGTCTTAGTTCTTCAATTTTCGGAAAAATATATCATTAATTTTCTGGAATGTTGCTGCTTTTTGTACATAAATTTGAACGGGTATATCATCCAGATTTGAATATTAATAGGAGAGTGTGGCTATGTTTTCTTGGTATCGAAACTATATCCCACTATGATTATTTTGAATTGTCTTCCTCTAGTTTTAACATTCCTCTAGTTTTAAAATTTATTACTTTTAATTTTTATAGTGTATTTAAAAAAAAAAAAAAACTGAGTTCCAATTTCTCCTATTTATTTCAGGAAAAATTTGAAGAAGTAAATAGAGCTTATGAATTCCTGTGCTCAAGACGGGTTTCAACTCTAGCCGGACCAGATCCCAAAAATGTTGTACTCATTTTGCAAACTCAAAGCATTATCTTCAGTCGTTACAGCCAAGGTAAGAGTGCTTTTCCCATACATTAGCTCACACTCATAGATTTACTGGCTGAATGAATGCTAGATAATATCGAAATAGCATTGCAGAGGGTGAGCAAGGTGCTTCGTCGCCACGCATCAGAATAATTCCAACAGTGATAATTATGTGGCAACAGCGGTAGTAATTGCAATATGTATAGTAATTGGTATAATGGTTATCATTATCTTCACTCGCTACAGCCAAGCTAAGAATATTTTCCTCCTTACATTAATTTGCACTCATAGACTTACTGCCTAAAGTACCAACCTAGTGAATTACTACGTACTGACCAGATAATATTGAAAGAGCATTGCATTGGGCGGCAGCTAACTAGTCACCCTCATTTGACAAGAATGGGGGTAACATTCGTTCATTACAGGGTTGCCAACGCGGTACAATTACACTTTTTTTGGTGCAATTTAGAGGTCCTGGTACAATGGGGTACATTTGGAAATTTGTTGATATAGTACAAATTTTCCGGTACATTTTGGTTGTACTTGCTGCTTTCTGACTCGTGTATTTGTTCAAGGTTTATTTTATCGAAAATTTTCTTTTCGTTATGTCAAAGTTTCAACCTGCTGTTCACATGGTGCAACTTAATCTCCTGCGGTACAATTTTAGTATGAAAACTGGTACAGTTTATTTCAAGACGTTGGCAATGCTGGTCCATTATAATCATGCAGTGTTTCCTGCTTTTTCAAACACTGCAAAGAAGCCATAGGACCCTTAGGACCTACGCCATCACCATTGCTAGTTGCGTGGAAGAGAAAGCACAAAAACCTCGCAAAAAAATACGCCTTCTATAATCTAGTGTAAATCAATGCGGGTATGCTTACAGTAAAGGAATATATTTTATGTTCCCCTCTAGAGAGGTATGAGGTTTCCATATTTTTGATAATTTTTTTGTACCTCCCTCCTTTGTACTGGGACAACCTCTAGATTCTCAGAGGAGGAGAGTTCGTGTGGCTTACAAGTTTCTCTTGTGTTCTACTCCACCAACTTTTTTGTAAACTGATATACCAGTATAGAAAAATTGAAACTTGGGAAGGGGGCATCTAGACTCTTGCATTCATCTAAGAGCACATTTATATCATTGATTAATTAATAAAATATTGGGTTGCATAACGATGTAGAGGGTGACAATTTGGTGTAATAACAATCTTTCTTAGTATAATTGGTAAGTGTAACACCCAGCCAATCAGAATCATGAGAGGCTATAAAATTTTTAGCGGTTCCTCTGGAGCACTTTTTCATAAAGAATCAGTCAGTTCTTAGATATTCACAAGAATTTCTTTCGTTTTTTCTTCTGCCTGAAAACGTAAGGCGGGCTAATGGTTCTCATTTTAGAGATTTCAAACCGTCGGTTGGTATCATTAAAAGTTGACCACTCTTATGTATAGTTTCATAAATATACCCTGTTTTGTCCCACTTCTGGGGAATCGAGTTGAAATTTTCATATAGAAAATATATCGAATCAGTTGTCTTAATGTTAAAATAGAAAATGGTTAAAATAGAAAATCATAGAAAAGAATATCGAATCAGTTGTCTTAATGTTAAAATAGAAAATGGTTAAAATAGAAAAGAATAGAAAAGAATATCGAATCAGTTGTCTTAATGTTAAAATAGAAAATGGTTAAAATAGAAAATCATAGAAAAGAATATCGAATCAGTTGTCTTAATGTTAAAATAGAAAATGGTTAAAATAGAAAATCATAGAAAAGAATATCGAATCAGTTGTCTTAATGTTAAAATAGAAAATGGTTAAAATAGAAAAGAATAGAAAAGAATATCGAATCAGTTGTCTTAACGTTAAAATAGAAAATGGTTAAAATAGAAAATCATAGAAAAGAATATCGAATCAGTTGTCTTAATGTTAAAATAGAAAATGGTTAAAATAGAAAATCATAGAAAAGAATATCGAATCAGTTGTCTTAATGTTAAAATAGAAAATGGTTAAAATAGAAAAGAATAGAAAAGAATATCGAATCAGTTGTCTTAATGTTAAAATAGAAAATGGTTAAAATAGAAAATCATAGAAAAGAATATCGAATCAGTTGTCTTAATGTTAAAATTTAAAATGGTTAAAATAGAAAATCATAGAAAAGAATATCGAATCAGTTGTCTTAATGTTAAAATAGAAAATGGTTAAAATAGAAAATCATAGAAAAGAATATCGAATCAGTTGTCTTAATGTTAAAATAGAAAATGGTTAAAATAGAAAATCATAGAAAAGAATATCGAATCAGTTGTCTTAATGTTAAAATAGAAAATGGTTAAAATAGAAAATCATAGAACAGAATGTCGAATTAGTTGTCCTAATGTTAAAATATTTATATTTTTCTTTCAGAGTTAGAGCCGTATAAATATGCTG
>CM051261.1:60989363-61061863 GCA_027921565.1 Artemia sinica
CTTTGAAGATGACACTCCCCCACAGCCCTCAGGGCAAGGATTGTAAGCTATGCCCTGAGGGCTTATAAGGTTTTATAGAAAGTGTTGTCGTAGAAACTTCAAAAAGGGCTCATTCGATTGGAAATTGAAAGGGATAGTGCCCTTTTTACTAGTCGAAAGTGATTGGTGGGAAACTACCCCCCCCCCCTGACTGTCACGGCGACTATCTCCTCAAACATATCTAATCAAAATTTTGAGATAGTCATTTTGTTCAATGTAGTTGAAAGTTTTAGAAATTATGTCTTTGAGGATGACACCCCCCCCCCTTCACACCCCCAGGGCAAGGGTTGTAAGTTATACTCTGGGGGCATATAAGGTTTCTATAGAAGACGTTGTCGTAAAAACTTCAAAAAGGGCTCATTCAATTGGGAATTGAAAGGGCTAGTGTCCTTTTTTAATAGTCGAAAGTAATCGGAGGGCAACTAACACCCCTCCCACGCCCACCATTTGCCCAAACACATCCAATCAAAATTTCTAAATAGCCATTTTTTTCAAAGTAGTTGAAAGGTCTGGAAATTATGTCTTTGAGGATAACAAATGCCACCAGCCCTCAGGGCAAGAGTTGTAAGTTATGCCCTGGGGGCATATAAGGTTTTTATAGAAAGCGTGGTCATATAAACTTCTGAGGGGGCTCATTGGATTGGTAATCAGACGCTGTAGTGCTGTTTTAAAAGTCAAAGTGATCGGTTTAAAATTGGAAGTTCTAGTTCCTTTTAAGTGATTTGACAGCGAACAGCCCCCCCCCCCACGCTCATTATTTGCCTTAACACCTCCAATCAAGATTTGGATATAACAATTTTATTCATCGTAGTTGAATGTTTTAGAAATTGTGTCTGTGAAGAAGACAAACCCTTCCCTACAGCTCTCAGGGAAAGGGTTGTAAGCTATGCCCTTGGGGCATATAAGGTTCTTATAAAAAGAGTGGTCATATATGCCTTGGAGGGGGTTCAATTGATTTGTAATCATAAGTTCTTGTGCCCTTTTTAATAGGCAAAGTGATCGGAGTACAGATGCCCCCCCCCACACACACACACACAAACACGTCGTGTTTTCCTGAGATATATCCAAAATATATTTTGAGACAGTCCTTTTATTCAAAGTAGTTCAAATATCGTATAACAAGGCTTTTGAGATTGATGCATACCACCGGAGGCTGAGGGCGAGGGTTGTAAGTTATGCCCCTGGGGCGTTTAAAGTTCTTATGAAAGGGATGGTTGTGTAAGCCTTAGAAGTGGCTCATTTGGTTGAAATTGGAAGTTCTAGTTCCTTTTAAGAGTCAATAGTGATGGAGGTTAAGTAGCACCCCCGCCCCATCCAACTACCCCTCTTTTCACCAAATGCATCTGATTAAAATTGTGCGACGGCAATTTTGTTTAAAATAGTCCAAAGAACATACAAAAATGCTTCCAGGGTTTGTTCAAAGTTCAAATTTTTGGGGCTACTTCTATTACTACTTCTGCTCTTTTATTTTTACTAAATCAAAAGGGTGTAAATGTGTCTAGGCTGTGAAAGAGTATAAATATAATTTTTTGGGAATAGTATTAACTTTTATTCATCAGGTCAACTAGAGGATGTATGACTAAGTTAAACACTACTATTTGTGTTATGATTTTCAAAAGAGTCTATGCTGTTAAAAATTGCTGAAAAAGTCTCTCCAGCACATAGCAGGCCAAACTATAAATTCTTAAAGGAAAACTTGAAAGATTCAAACTATTATTTTCTTATCCCTGAAAAAGACTATGTCAATATTAAACGAACAGAAATTAATTAAAAGAATTTTTTCCACAAAACAAGTTTTTAACCAAAATTAAAGAACTCTATTAAACCAAAATGAACAAAAATAGAATTAAATAATCTACCAAACACACAACTTCTACAAATCAGTATCAATAAGTAAATGAAACCCAAAACAACAGAAATCAAAATAAATAAAAGAGTTAAACTCAAAACGAGCAGAAATTAATATGAGTAGGGTTCAAAACCCTATGTTTTCTAAAAGCTAGGACATAGTTTGTAATTTACTTAAATTTTTTTATTGTTTTCACTTTTATAACTTTAAGAAATAAAAAATTAATTAAGATATTAAGGAATAAATACCAGCATGTGTATATTAAACTGACAATGCACATTTTTTTTCAGTAAATTCATTTGATTTTTTTTCAGTAAAGTAAAAATTATATTCTGGGTTTTAGAAAACATGGGGGTTCTAAACCCTACTCGTATTAGTTTCTGCTCGTTTTGAGTTTGACTCTTATTTATTTTATTTTTCTGTTTCTTTTGGGTTTAATTTACTTTTTGATACTGATTTGTAGTAGTTGTATGCTTGGTAGATTATTTGATTCTATTTTTGTTCATTTTGGTTTAATAGAGTTCTTTACTTTTTTTGGACAAGTTATTTTGTGGGAAAGTTTTTTTAATTAGTAACTAATAAAGGGCTGGATCCCCTCTCTCTTGTCCCCTTAACTGAAGTCTCTTGGCTAAACCAAATTATCTTTTCTCGTTATACATCGTGTGTAAGGATATATATGTGACTTATGCAGTTATGACAATACAAAAACTACAAATTTTTAAATTATAGAATTATTTCTATATCTGCTCCAATTTTACTCTTTTTCTTCTATTTTGAGCACTTGACAAAGTTATGCTACACCGCGGCTCAATGTATTAGTGCTTTGGCTGCTGATAGTGACCTTCAGCTACAGTTGATACAACATGGGGCCTTATGGCATTTGCTTCTTTTCTTCTTTGAATACGATTACACAATGGACGAAGGAGGAGTTGAGAGGAGCGAAGATACTAATCAACAGGTTAGAGGGATATCCAATTTTAACTACTTATGTTTTCTGTTGCTTTTGTTTTTTGTTTTTGTTTTTTTGTTTTTTGTTTTTGTTTTTTGAAACAAAAAACTTTTGTTTTTTGTTTTCTTTTGTTTTAAGCCACAAAAAATCGCGAAAGGCCAGTGAGGATAACGGATCAAATTCTTGGATCGAGATTCAAGGTCTTACTATTGGACTTACTCCAATTTTTGCAATATAAAATTTTAGATTTCTTCTTATTTTTCATCCGATCTTTAAGTATTTATTTCCTCTTTCTATATAATGAACAAGACAATATAGAAAATTTAAAGCAAATTAAAAGCGTCAAAATACGCTGAAAAAATGTTTTTCCACGTTTTCAGTGGACATTGTCAGCAGAAACAAAAACGTCTGAAAAGCATTGCACCTCTCCTCTTTGAGATCAGGCGTTAGACTAAACGTAATTTATGGAGTTGACACTATCTACCTTAAACAGCACTGTATCACGACCATTTTATTTTTTTTTTTTTTTTTTTTTTTGCTGTCAACCATTAAATTTTTTTATTTGCCCTTAAGGTTTTTCTACTTTTAACTTAGGTTTACTTAGATTTTAAAAGTTTTCTATGAGGCCGATCCAGATTAAAAGAGATACCCATTTGTCTATATTGTACAAAAAAAATGCGTACATTTAAAAAATAATCAACACATTAAGAAAACACTATATATTGTGCTAAACAAATTAGCCTATAGAAATAAAATTGAATGTGTATCTGTGTGTGTTTGTGTGTCTTTGGGCGTATTTTCCGGAAAGGGGGGGGGGGGGGGTCCGGGAGAGAACTTCGCAATTGTTTGTTACTGTATGCATGCAGAGTAATTTTGGAATTATAAAAATGAAGGTAAAATAATATAAATTTGAAAAGATCCTTAAGAATATTTTTGTTTCATCATGAAATTCATTATGCCCTCAAAAAGATTCATGAAAATTGTTTGTACGCTACAGGTAATATAAATTTAAAATTAAATGAAAATAATAATCAAAACAGGGATTTCAATGGTAAAGAAATAAATGTAGAAATATTTATCACCAAGTTCTTGTGCTGTACAGTTGGCAAGTATAGCGGAGCTTGCCTTATGTTTATAGTTTGTATTTTCATATTTTTTGCACTCATTTATGCTGGCCAAATTTGCAGCGCTGAATTCCGGTGGTACATTTTTAGGTATATTTGTGTTTAGTTCATATTTGTAGTGAATGTTTTAGATGGTCTTTTATAATAAAATCAGTTATAAAACGCTATAAGAATTTTTTCCTGGATGTGTTGGATAGTCTACGGGCATAGGGTTCAACCCTAGGTTGTGGGCTGTGGTACAAATTTGGTACAAATGAATAGTAAAACGCAAAAATATCGGTGTATTATTAGCAAATAAATTTGGACCTTCTATAGAAATCCAGGTTTGAGTAAATGTAAGCTTGTTTTGAACATTGTTAATAAAGCTTGGCAACGCTGCACTATCAGCGGTGGTACTTTTTAGGTTCTTTAATTTTTTTTGTTTTTATTCTTTTGCTTTAGTTTTTTTTATTCTTAATGGGTTGGTTTAGATTTTAAGAGTGACTTTATGTAAGACATATACAGTGCTGCATTCAGTGCTGCAAATTTGGACATAATAAATGGACTTGGCGTATGTAAAAATTACAAACTGCAAAGGGCCTTATCGAAGGACCATATGATCAACTCTCACTATAAAACGAAAAAAATATTTAAAAAGAGAAAAACGAGGATTATACAACCAGTGAAAAATGTGGACTAAAATGCAAATGCTAAAAGACCATGTGATCAACTCCCACTATAAAACGAAAAAAATATTTAAAAAGAGAAAAACGAGGATTATACAACCAGGGAAAAATGTGGACTAAAATGCAAATATTTTGGTCAAGACCTCCGCTTGACCGTCCTCAGTGCACGATAATAAAATAAAAATTACTAATAAAAATCCAAGGATACTATAAAAAATTTCAAACCTTAAAACAAAACATAACTAAAACTTGACGACCCTGTCCATGTATCGGTTAAAGGGTAACTGAATAAAAAAAATACAGCACTGAATGGAAACTTAATTTTTTAATTTATACAGAGCATTTTTAAAAGCTAAACGCTTTCCAGGTGAAACATCGTCACAGATTAGGTTAGGTTGCTAAATTTGATTTTTTTTTTTTTTTTTTTTTTTTTAATTAAGTAAAAACTATCAGAATTAATTAGTCCAACACCGAAATATTTGAATTTTAGTCCAAATTTTTCACTGGCTTGTATAATCCTCGTTTTTCTCTTTTTAAATATTTTTTTCGTTTTATCATGATTAGCCAGTGTGGTCTCAGAAATTATTTATCAACTCCCACGCCGACGTTTATTTTTGTGTATCATTTTACTTCTATTACAGGTAGTAGGATTCTCGTCAGTTTCTTTTATACACTTAAAATAAGCTAAACACTTAAGGGTATTATAAAAACTTCAATTAACGAGATCGTTCGGCATTGGTGATTTAACATGTATTTAATAAGAATTGCCAAGACTGCATCGTTGCCTAGCTTTACTAAAAATCTCTAAAAGAAGCTTAAATTTAAACTTTTAGAAGTTCTGATTTCGATTGTAGGTCTAGGTTTATTTGGATCAAATTTGAACTTTTCTGAAAATAGGCTGATATCTTTGTTTTTTAATGTTCATTTTAATTATTAGTAATCTTTGTTTTAATTTTTAGTTATTGATCATATAGTAGTTCGAGCTAGCAAATAAATCTTTTGTGCCCATTTTGGAAAGGTTTTTCTTTTCTTTTCTACCAAAGGTACAACACAAGTTAAAAAGAAAAAGAAAACAAGTAGATAGGTTCATTTTTCAAGGTTAAGTTTGATTTTGATGGATACTTCTTTTTTTTACTTGCTTGGGAGAAGGGGGGCCTCAGGAACATGCTTGAGTCCCCTTCTTATCAGCTTCCTGTTCTGGGTATGTTAATAATACTACTACTGACAACTCCCCGTTGCACCAACCCGCATGAGGCCAACACAGCTATGCACGTTCCTCCTCCATCCCAATCCATTCAAAGCCTCGCTCTTTACATCCTCCCAGGAAGTTCCAATTTCCTTTTATTCTTTCTTTATGATATCCTCCTACCCCAACCGCAGGCGACCTGCTTTCCGTTCAGAAAAGGACAATCTTCGGCAATCGATCATACTTCATCCGCAGAACGTGCCCTAGCCATCTCACCCTTTCTCTCATTATAGCCCTAGAAAGTGAAATTAATCCATACTTTTCGTAAAACCTACGGTTTGAATTACGGTTAGTCAGCCGGGTACCCAAAACAATCCGTACGTAATATCTCTGAAAAACATCTTGAAAAATCTTTATCCACTTTTCGTTGTGTTCCTGCTTCAGAGCCATATTTGACTAATGTCATCACTTTAGCTTCCAATATTCTGATCTTGTTTTGCAGACTTATCTTCCTATTCTTCCAAACTTTTTTTTAACTGTGAAAAAAAAACCTGAGCCTTGGCAATTCTATTTTTAACATCTTCACTGCCCCCACCGTCTTTACTAACTAGACTACCAAGGTAAGGGAAGCTGTCCACCTGATCCGTCTTTTCGTTACCCAACGTCACCTTTTCATCTTCACTTATTCCTAGCCTTAGTGACCTAGTCTTCTTAACGTTAATTTTCAAACCGGAACTTGCAAAATCTCTAAGAGTTCATTCATTTTGCTCACACTTTCTCCCCATTTGATTCCGTGGTCTCCCATTGCCTTTCCTGAGCTCCTTAATACAAAGTCCATCAAAATGATCCATATATAGGGGGGATAGAACTCAACCCTCCTTAACTCCTCATTTAATACGAAATCAGCTGCTAACCTGATTTCCTACCTTGATCGTAGCATTGTTATTCTCGTACACTAATCACTTTAATATTTTTAGTATACCATAGGAGAATAAGACCTTCGCTAAAGCTCTTCTATCAACAGAATAGAACGCTTGCTCATAATCTATAAAACTGAGGACCAAAGGTGTTTGACAACTCAGGCACTTCTCAATTATTAACCCAAGAGTGAAAATTTGGTCGACAAATCCTCTATCTTTTCTAAAACTGCACTGTTCTTCTCTTAAAACTTTGTCTACAGCATCTATCAGTCTAAAAAGTATCATATTTCTAAGTAATTTTTTACTTTCAGAGGTCAGACTAATGCCTCGATGCTATTTACTTCCCCTTTTTCAAAATCGTAATCGTATTCATAATCTTCAGTAACTTATTTCTAACCTCGGATCCCCCATATTTAAAAAACTCATTTACCACACTATCAGCACCTGGAGCTTTATTATTTTTCAATTCTTTTAGTAATGTCGCTAATTCTTCCTCACAACCAAATCTTCCTTCATATCCTAGGTATCCCAAATTTTTTCATTTTCAACTATATCTTTTCCTGCAATTCTATCTAGGTTTAGCATATTCTCAAAATATTCTGCCCACCTCTCTTTAACTGTTTTCTTATCACTAATTGTGGCCCCGTTCCCATCTTTAACTGGGACAAGTCCAGATTGACTACCCCTTCTCAATTTATTAACATGCCAGTACAATATTTTATTATTATGCCGTCTAGCTGCATCTTCCAGATCCTCGGCTATTTTATCCATGGCCTTCACTTTACACCTCCTTAGTTCATATTTTAATGCTTTCTCCACTTTCTTTACATTTCTTTTGTTTTCATACGATCTATCACTCAAATAATTCTTTTACAAGCTCCTTCTCCTCTCTATTAAACATAAAGCTTTTTCACTAATATTTCTATGCAGTCCTAACTTTGTTCCTTAAGACACCATCAGCAACTTCACAAATTGTTTTCCTAACATTATTCCATCCATATTCCACGTTGTCAAATTTTCAAATCTCTAGTTTAGTATTCAACTGTTCCTGGAAATTTTCCCTCAAATTCTCGTCCTGGAGTCTACCAACATTATAACTTCCCGGAAGGTAGGTACCTTTCCGAAATTTCAGCTTTAAATTAACCCTAGACACTACTAAATGGTGATATTTACTTTTAACATCAATAGCAGCACTCCTATATACCCTAGTATCTTTTACTGATCCAACCAGTCTTCGGCTTACAATAAAATAATCAATAAGGTGTGCTGTATTACCATCATGTGAATACCATGTTAACTTATTGGCCATTTTATGACCAAACACCGTCTTGGTTATAACTAGACTGTTATACCTACAAAATTGTAACAGTCTGTAGTCATTACTGTTTTCTTTTCCTACAACAAATTTACCTTGGCTAGGATATCATCTATCCCTATTTCTGCCGACATGGGCGTTAAAATCTCCGAATAAAAATACTTCATTTCTACCTGCGACCCTGTCTATTTGCTCCTGTAACTGTAAGTAAAATTCATCTGAGTAACTAGTATCACCGTCTGTCGGTTCTACATGGGCATATGCTACTATAACTGATACCCTGAACTTTTCAGTCATAAAATGAGCGATTAGTATTCTATTATTAATACCTTCCCAGCCTAAACAAGACTTAGCAGCTTCATTATTCATCATGAGTCCTACTCCATGTCTATGTACCCCATTCTGCCTGAGTAAACAAATTCTATATCTCCTAATTTCATGCTTCCCAGCCCTGGGATATGAGTTTCTGAAACTCCTAATAAGTTTAGTTCGAATCTTCTAGATCCGTCCACCAGTGCAGGACGGGGACAAACAATCTTCTCAAGTCTACACCAAAGCGCTTAAGCCGGCTTAGAACCGGACAGCAAGAAGTCCCTGGGACCTCCAGTATGAATGGAGGCTTTCTGTAATCTTGGGCCCATCTTGGTCACAACATGAATTTTAGCACTTGGCGATGCTCTTCTATCAACAAGAGTCGAAATCCTGCACAGACAGTCTCAAGCCTATTACCTCCGACTCATTATATATTCATGCCTACAATACACTTATTAAATTAATCAATAAATGATGACGTTTATGATTTTGGTCATGATACTTAGCAATAATCTAATAGCAACAGTTCCAACATATTTCATTCATATTTTTCGAAGTTTGAAAATTAATTATTTTTATAACTTAGTTGTGAAAGCCCAAATTTGGGGCTTTCACAACATACCACAAGTGGCCACAACTAACGAATAATTTAGGCCTTGTAACTAATAAGTTAAACAAATAAAATGTGGGATTCTTCCAAAGATTCTACTTTCTTCGGCGCTAACTTCGGCGCTTTGCTGCTAAGAGAAAGTAGTGCTGATTAACTTTTTGAAGCACTAATTTACTTTACAGCCCTAACTAATGATTCAGAAAATATTTAGGGTATATTGTACATTGGGTACTGTCATACCCGATAGATACAGAACCGTTGGGGTAAGTGCGGGCATCCCACTAATATTTGGGCCGACAAGGGGCTTCCCCCCTCTACTAAGTGGCATAGCAACATTTTTGCACCAATAAGTGGTGAGCCCTGTACCTTAGACCCCAATACTGGTGGCATTGTAACCTACCAGTATAATATGGGGCAATAGCGATTCATTTCTGAATTTTCTGGCACTCTTTTTTAAACTTGATAACGTGTTTTTTACAAAAAGGAGGAGAATTCTAAAAGTTATTTGACGTTAAGAAGAAAAATGGAAAGCTAATTTATAAGTAAGCCGTCTATTAAGTGAGGGATGTCCGGGAAAATTACGAATGTTTGAACCCTAAAAAAGGTAATTGTCTCGAAACTGGGAATTTGTTTATTAATGACTGTCTCCTGTAACTTGAATAAAGCTTCATTATTAGTAAGATAAATAATTTATTACCATAATTTTTAATACCTTGAAATTGTAGATAGGTTTGGTTTTTACTTTTTTTTTGTTATTATTTCACCATTGGTTAATAAGTAACTTGCGTTTTGATACTAACACAAGTTTTGAAGAAGGTGAAATTGAAGAATTCACATTACTTTACACACTATACACATGTTCTTTTGCGCTTGCGTCAATCAATTAATCTTTCATGTTAGAAAGAGCCATGTAACAAGGAACCAAAGCAATATAACACGTATTATATGTTATAGCAATATAACATAAGAGCCATATAACAAGAAATCACAGCAATATAACGTGCAATAATATAGTGTAGCAATATAACATTATAAGGCAATAATCGAACAATATAGCAATATAACATAAGAGCAATATAAAGAAGGAACGATCAAAATATGCAGATTAATTGCACCTTATGCACCATTATAATTTCTCCAATTACTGCACAAAAAATATAATTTTTTTAAAAATGATACAAAGTGACATTTTTGTCACTTTTTGTGTCTTTTTTTGTGTGTTTGTCACTTTATGTGTGACATTTATGACAATGCCACAAAAAGTGACATTAAGGTGACATTAATAGTGTAGCAATATCACATAAGAGTAATATAAAGATGGAATGATCAAAATACACAGATTATAAATTCTCTAATTACTGCACAAAAAATATCATTTTTTTTAAATTATACAAAGTGACATTTTTGTCACTTTTTTGTCTTTTTTTTGTGTGTTTGTCACTTTATGTGTCACATTTATGACAACGCCACAAAAAGTGACATTACGGTGCATAAGGTGCAATAATATAGTGTAGCAATATAACATAAGAGTAACATAAAGAAGGAACTATCAAAATACACAAATTATAAATTCTCTTATTACTGCACAAAAAATATCATTTTTTAAAAATCATACCAAGTGACATTTTTGTCACTTTTTTTGTGTGTTTTTCACTTTATTTGTCACATTTATGACAATGCCACAAAAAGTGACATAAGGTGCATAAAGTGCAATTATATAAGGTGCAATAATATAGTGTAGCAATATAACATAAGAGCAATATAAAGAAGGAACGATCAAAATACACAGATTATAAATTCTCTAATTACTGCACAAAAAATATCATTTTTTAAAAATCATACCAAGTGACATTTTTGTCACTTTTTTGTGTGTTTTTCACTTTATTTGTCACATTTATGACAATGCCACAAAAAGTGACATTACGGTGCATAAGGTGCAATTATATAAGGTGCAATATAACATAAGAGTAACATAAAGAAGGAACTATCAAAATACACAAATTATAAATTCTCTTATTACTGCACAAAAAATATCATTTTTTTAAAATTATACCAAGTGACATTTTTGTCACTTTTTATGTCTTTTTTTGTGTTTTCTGTCACTTTATGTGTCGCATTTATGACAATGCCACAAAAAGTGACATTTTTGTTTTGATATCAGTACTTTGAAATTGTGAAAACGTGGGCCAATTCTGCAATTTTTTCTTGTTTTATAATTAATATAATAACATTCAATTTATAATATACGGGTTATTTAGGGTTTTTTTTAAGGCCAATCAAACACACTGGAAAAAACAAACACAAAACAAATATTTCGAAAAGACAACCGCCTCTCTTCTTCAACGTAAACAAAAAAAAACTATTTAAGGAAAATGCCAAAAAAGGGCAAAGAAAAAAACCAAATACGTTTGGAACCCCATTTTTTGTTTCTTGTTTAATATATGGTAGCCCAATGTGGTTTAAAAAATTCCCTTTATATCATAAGAGCCAACAAGGAGACATAGCAAGAGCCATTTAACAAGAAGACACAACATAACATATAACAGAACAAAATAACAATAGCAATATAAGAATACAGCAATATAACATGAGAGCCATATAAAAAGAAAACACAAAAAGAAACCACAACAAGAAACAGAGAAAGAGCCATGTAACAGGAGCATAAAGCAATATATAATTATACACTACAAGTGTGTAACATGGTAATAATACAATAGTGATATAAGAATACAGCAATATAACATGAGAGCCATATAAAAAGAAACACAGCAAGGGCCATATAACAAGAAAACACAGTAAAACTTGGCAATGCACAAAATGAAAATCAACACGTAAATAAGTACAAAAAATTATTGTAAAGGGAAGTACTGCGTTATACAAGTGTATCTCTTTTGTCTAACTATTTTTATTTTTATTACAGGAGGCATTGAACCGGTTAGCCAGAGAGGCTGTAAGAGCCTCTTCTCGACTTGGAGGCTATCTGTCCGATGAAGACGCCACACCTTCAAATAATTTAGTTCGAGCATCATTGAGCGCCCTCTTGACGCCTTTTGTCACTAAGCTAATGGAAACAGTTCCTCCAGCTGAAGTATGTATACTAAATTGATTATAAAGTATATAATAAATTAATCGTTATTATATTAATTATAAAACAGGAAAAAATTGGAGAATTGGCCCATGTTTTCACATTTTCAAAGTACTGATATCAAAACAAAAATATCACTTTGTGACATTGTCACAAATGTGATACATAAAGTGACAAAAACACAAAAAAAGACACAAAAAGTGACAAAAATGTCACTTTGTATCATTTTTAAAATGATACTTTTTGCTCAGTAATTAGTGAATTTATAATCTGTGTATTATTTGAGACCAGAAATTATTGAAATCCCAAAACTATGTTATTAAATGTATTATTTCATTTAATATATTTAATTATCCATTAGTTATGTTGTTACTAATTAACTATTTCAATTATTTTATCTATTAATTATATAATGAATTTAACGTTAATTATAATCAATTTAATTTTAATTAATAATAACTAATTATTTTATCAATTAATTAATTATTAAACAGGTATTTAATAATAAAATTGAAACAGTGCATCAAATACATTTTTGTCGGCACTCTTTTTTTTTGTTCTTGGCTTTCACTGGAAACTCGTCGTGCTTTTTTATTTCAAATTATTCTGACAGCTTATTTAATCAGTTTTAAACTTATTTAATCAGTCTTAGCTGAGCTTCTTTAGAGTGATAACATCAGTTTGGTTCATTTCTAGATTTTGATATTTTGGAATAATTCTTTTTAATTGGAAGTTTTTATGTTTTTACTTAGTTTTTATTCTTTTGCTGAAAATAACTGTTGTGTGCCTCTTTTTTTCATTAATTGTGCTTCTTCTTTTCATTAATTGTGCCTCTTCTTTTCATTAATTGTGCCTCTTCTTTTCATTAATCGTGATTTATCTTTTCATTAATTGTGCCTCTTCTTTTCATTAATTGTGCTTCTTCTTTTCATTAATTGTGCTTCTTCTTTTCATTAATTGTGATTTTTCTTTTAATTGGATTTAATTGCGATTAATTGTGCTTCAAGTGGTCTTGTAAAGTTACTTGTAAGGGATACGAGTTGCTGATTACTCAGCGGAGCTAGATTCCGAGGAGTTGATGGTTTAGCTTGTGTTATTGACTCCCCTTGTAGCATAAACAGATATGAGAGATATTATACATTAATTTCTATTTATAATAATTTAATGTAAATAATAAACCGGAGCCTCGCTTAAATCTAATATTTGAAGAAGAAATATAACCTCTTGGGGACCAACACAAAAAGTTGAACTTGCTTAATCATGGTCTGAACTTACTTAAGGGGATGCGGTAACTTTTTTTGGGAGCCTTAATATCAGCTGTTAATAACTCTCGATTCAGAAACGAATTTCAATCGAAAACTCAAAATGTACATTTAAAGCCATATTTTGTAAAATTTCTTCTTTCAAATATTCTAAATATCATAATATTGTATATGATATAGTAGAGATTAAAAAAGCAATACTTGTGTCCAGTATGATAAGTTCATTATATACTTCGCTAAAATTGTTCTATTTTCTCTTCTTTTTTTGTATTTTCTGGGTTTTTTTTCTGTTTTATGGGGCTATTATTTTCTTTACTACAATTGTTCTGTTTTTTGTTCCATTTTTTCTATTTTCTATTTGTTCTATTTTATAAAGTTATTATATTCTCAGCTACAATTGTTCTATTTTTTCCAGGTTTTAAAAGCATTAAACAGCAATACGCGTAATCCCTACCTGATTTGGGATAATTCAACACGTTTAGAACTTCTTGACTATCTAAACGAACAACAGAAGAAGCAGATGAAATACGGTCTTTCTGCTGTAGATCCAAGTTTCGGTGCCCAATTTGTGTATACCATTCATAAAAAGGAGCTGATAGTTGGGAACATCTTTGTTCGTGTCTATAATGAGCAGCCTTTATTTACTATTCAGGTTAGTGAATATTTCTTCTGTTGTCGTGAAAATAATTTGTATAGAATAAAAATTTCTTTGTTCGTGTCTATAATGTCTTTGTTCGTGTCTGTAACGAACAACATCTTTGTTCGTGTCTATAATGAGCAGCCTTTATTTACTATTCAGGTTAGTGAATATTTCTTCTGTTGTCGTGAAAATAATTTGTATAGAATAAAAATTTCTTTGTTCGTGTCTATAATGTCTTTGTTCGTGTCTATAACGAACAACATCTTTGTTCGTGTCTATAATGAGCAGCCTTTATTTACTATTCAGGTTAGTGAATATTTCTTCTGTTGTCGTGAAAATAATTTGTATAGAATAAAAATTTCTTTGTTCGTGTCTATAATGTCTTTGTTCGTGTCTATAACGAACAACATCTTTGTTCGTGTCTATAATGAGCAGCCTTTATTTACTATTCAGGTTAGTGAATATTTCTTCTGTTGTCGTGAAAATAATTTGTATAGAATAAAAATTTCTTTGTTCGTGTCTATAATGTCTTTGTTCGTGTCTATGACGAGCAACATCTTTGTTCGTGTCTATAATGAGCAGCCTTTATTTACTATTCAGGTTAGTGAATATTTCTTCTGTTGTCGTGAAAATAATTTGTATAGAATAAAAATTTTTTTGTTCGTGTCTATAATGTCTTTGTTCGTGTCTATAACGAACAACATCTTTGTTCGTGTCTATAATGAGCAGCCTTTATTTACTATTCAGGTTAGTGAATATTTCTTCTGTTGTCGTGAAAATAATTTGTATAGAATAAAAATTTTTTTGTTCGTGTCTATAATGTCTTTGTTCGTGTCTATAACGACCAACATCTTTGTTCGTGTCTATAATGAGCAGCCTTTATTTACTATTCAGGTTAGTGAATATTTCTTCTGTTGTCGTGAAAATAATTTGTATAGAATAAACAATTGTTTCAAAGACTAAAATTCTTTCATATTTTCAAAAAAAAATAAATATGAAGTTTAGAATAGTTTTCATTTCTTACAATCTACGACTCTTCTTGTATGCAGTCCTTGTCATATGTATATATTGTCTAGAAGCAAAATTGATTAACTTTTTTTTTTTTTTACAGTATCTGGTTGGTTGGAAAATAACCTAATGCTACGAGGACTGTATTGGGCCAAAAAATTAAAAAAAAAACTGGTTTGACCAATTTCATACTAAAAAGTGCTTAAACACATGAATTCATTATACTTGGATATAACTTGGTTATATCCAAGTTTGACCAATTTCATACTAAAATGTGCTTAAACACATGAATTTATTATATTTCGATATAACTTGGTTTTTAGGTATGAATACGCCTAAGATGGGTCCAGGGGGGGGGCAAAAAATTGTTTATATTAATGTCCTTGCTTATTTGAAAACAAATATTCAGTTTACGATGATGCACTTAAACAACTAAACTTGAATTCCCTTGATGGTCTTAGACATGCATTGATATATCGATTGGCTGATAGTGTCTAAATCCCCCCCTAATCGTGTTTTACTACTAGACCTTGAGATACCCCCCGCGCCGTGCTAAAGGAAAAAACATTACACTCTGACAAATCATAAAGAATCGTCCGCGTTAATGACTTACCAACTGCTAGAACGGGAAGGTGTCTTAAATTTGTCCCTTATGTCCGCATTAATGACTCACCCAACTGCTAGTATGGGGAGGTGTCTTATATTTTTCCTTTGTGTCCACGTTAATGACTTACCCAACTGCTAGTACTGGGAGGTGTCTTAAATTTCTCCCTTGTGTCCGCGTTAATGACTTACCCAACCGCTAGTACGGGGAGGTATCTTAAATGTGTGTCTTATTTTATTCTGTATTTAAATTATAACGCTTTTAGATGTATTTGACGTTTGATTTGGTTTAATTCATGCATTTTCTGGCTACTGTTATAGTATTGGTTTGACTTTATACATGAGGCATAAGCGCTAGCCTTTGATATTTTACTCAGGGTCCTATCGAGGATTTTTTTTTTTGGGTGGGTTTTACAAAATATTTTTTTTTCGGGGGGGGGGGCTGGTATTCAACTAAAATGTGTTTCATACTAAATGTACAAAAAATAACGCATTAAAAAATTTGTTTATATTCATTTTTTTACGTTTTTACGAGTCGGACAAACATTTCGAGGAGGGGTCAAACCCCCTAATCCCCCTGGATACGGCCTTGCTAATAAGGTTTCTTATCTATCTGCTACATAGAATCAAACGTATGACTATAATTGTCAATATCATTTCTAATTATCAATATCAATATCATTTCTAACTGTCAATATCATTTTCTAATCATGTCTAATCTAATCATGTATAAAGTCTATAAATATCTCATATTTTGTCATGAAATCAGATTTCTAATTTCATGACATGACTAATGTCATATGACATGTCATCTGACATGACTATGAAGTCAGATCATGAAACCAATTTCATGTCAAATTTGTCATGTTTCTTATCCATTTCTAGTTTCTATTAGGATTGTCAGTTTTATCAGTATCACTACTGACATTGATTTATGCAATGTAATCTTGTTCCAGAGAAACTCTCTTTGGAACTTCGAAGGACTTAGTATAGGCAGGTTAGTGAACCTCACAAAAACCATCTCAAACATCAAGTCTTGACATCTGACAATCGGTTGGAAATGTAGAGTCCAATGCCTTTTTTTTTCTAAAATTGAACGGGACTTTCTACCATACAGTTAACTTTCTCAACCGAAACAAGTTAACAAAAATGTTGTATACCGTTCATTTGGTGATACTATTTTTGTTTTAATATTTTTAGACTGCTATTGCAACAAACTGTTGTTAACAACACTGTTGTTGGTAATTCTTTTGCTAACAAAAATTTTTACGGATACAACTATTGTAGAAAACTTTTGTTAAACAAAATAAACTGCTGTTGTAAATCCTTGAGTAGCTAATACCATTTTATTATTCATATTTATAAATTGCTGTCGTAAAAAGCTCTTGTCAACAAAACTGTTGTGTGTTTTTTTGTTTGTTAACAAAACTTCTTATGTTAACAAAATTATTGTAGCAATCTTTTGTTAAACGAAATAAACTGCTGCTGTAAGTCCTTCTGTTGCTAATACGATTTTTTTTTCATATTTATAAACTGCTGTTGCAACAGACTGTTGTTAACAAGACTGCTTTTTTATTTGTTTGTTAACAAAACTGTTGTAACAAAATGTTGTGAATAAAAATAAACTCTTGTTTAAAATCCATTATTTGTTAATGTGTTGTTTTTATATTTGTAAAGAAATCGTTCAGAAGGCAAAGAGAATAGATCTGGCTACCTTCTGATTTTTGTATATAATACCGTTTGATATTTCTTTTTTTGCCTTTTTTGTCAGAAACCCTATTTGCCTTTTTTGCCTTTTTTGCGATTTTGCCGTTTTTGCCGTTTTTTTTGCCTTTTTTGCCAGAAACCCTATTTTGTTATTGCAATTGATCCTGTTTCTCAAGAAGAATTTAAAATTATGAGTTAATGACAAAAAGATTGAAATTTGTGCTAAAGAGGATATTGTGTTTTGTTAAGTTTTTATATTTTTTTGTTAAGTTTTTGCACTGTTAAGTTGTTGCATAGTTTCTGTTAAGTTTCTCTTGTATTTTATAATTTTCCTTCTAAAATTTTTACCATTTTCTCAAAAATAGTCTGAAATTTGGAAACTTACACATACAATAATCTTATAAGAGTGAAATAACTTTATTGTTTTTATTAAGTTTCTCTTGTATTTTATAATTTTCCTTCTAAAATTATTACCATTTTCTCAAAAATATTCGGAAATATGGAAAAAAAGAATTTGGTATTTAGGATCACTCTCTGACACAGTTTCTTTCGATACTTTTCTCAGGTTGTATTAGACATAAAAGTTTGTACAAAATAAGTTCAAATGCTTTTATGCTATTGCTATGACAAGTTCTATTAGGAATTCATATTTCCACACTTAAGAATTTATAACATCTTAATTAAGTATTTTTATTTAAATTAAAACATAAAGAAAAATTGTTTATCAAAGGAAACAGAAATTTTGTGGTATAATGTCCGAAAAATAAAGGTATATAGACAAGAGCTGAAATTCAGACAGATATCACCTGTTACTTTATTGATTCTGATCTATGCTAGAACACATTATAGTGCATAAGTTAACATTAATTTTTATATTGTTGGTTATATTTTTGAAGAATTATTCTTTTTTTTTCATTAGAATCCCAAAGAGTTTGCGCAGAATCTTTTGTCTTTCATTGGATCTCAGGTTCAGTATCTGCACTCTAAACATTCCCTGCCTCTGCAAAACTCCTCTATCCAGGCTAAGTTTGACGATCTTGAAGCAGTTCTGGAAGCTCTAGGAAACCTAATCAAAGCTTATCCTGGTAAGCCTTGTCTATAATTTTGTCGTAACTGTTATTATTTTTTTTTTTTTTTTTTTTTTTTTTTTTTTAGTCACAAGATTCCTCAAGATTTGTTTTTTCTTTTTTTTTTTTTAATCAATCCATTTTTTTGTTCTTGACACTCATACTATCAATTATAAACTAAACTAACTCATAGGAAAAATTATTTTTTTCTATTTTTGAGCACATTCTCATCACCTATTGGTTCCAGAGGGGGAACTGTTATTATACTAATAGTATTTATCAATTAATTAATTAGCAATGAGCTATTAGTCAAAAGTAAAAATTAATAGCCAAGAATGTATTATTACTACAGAACCGAATGTCCAAAAGTAAAACGTCTTATTCATCCGAGTTGAAGAAATCCCATAAAAAATATGTAAAATAAACTAAGTAATAACATACATATCTGCTGTGGTAGGTCAAAAGTTGGTTTTTGACATTGTCATTTTGTGACATTGACAATGTGGTGTCTTGTGACATTTGTGATAAAGGTGTTTTTGACATTGACATGGTGGCTTTTTGTAATATTTCTAGCCTTTTTTACATTGACATTCTGACGTTTTGTGACATTTCTGACAATGGCGTTCGTGACGCTTTCAAACTTGGTTTAGAATATTACATTCAGTGCCTCCACTATCCCAAAATTTTTTTATTTCCACGAATTAAAATTTGTTTTTTCCAACATTGCTCCGAAAATTAGCTTTAACGAAAACTAGCGTTTTATGTTTCGTTCCTACATTCGTGTGTGTATAAGCAGTGATTATCGGAAGCTTTTGTGGAAATCACTTTTTTGGGGGAATCCCAAAAATTTTGCGATGCTATAACTTCTTAACTTAGAAATTTTTTCGCATGCTTACCAAAGGTCTGCGTTGCGCAGGTACCGATCTTTTGATTCAATGCCTTCGGCTGGGAGTGCAATGTGTGGTTGGGGGCAAATTATCCGATGTTTCCCGTGTTTTTTCCTCAGATGTCTCCAGGAACCCATTTAGAGCTGGGGCGACTCTGGCCGAGCTTACAGGGTCACACCATTGACCCCCTTCCAAACCAAATAACCAGCGACATCAGGACTCGAGCCCCTGACCTCAGGGGCTCGACCTCAAGCCCGGAACACTAACCATTTGGATAGGACGGCTTAATACTATAAGCGCTGGTTATATCTAGTAACGCCATATCGATTGTATGTCAAAATATTTTTCGCATTCCAAATTTCGTTGCATGATTATAATTTGTTTATTCGTTTTATAATTACGTTATAAGCTACAGATTGATTATTAGCTATTTACTATTTTATTAATTGCTATTTTACAAATTATCATTCTTTTTTCTTAATTTAAAAGTTATTATGTTACATTTTTTTTAAAACTCGGATTAAAACATAAAATCGCGAAGAAAGGAAGAAAACAAGGACAATTAACAGCCAGTGAAAAAATTGAAAAATTATGCAAATATTTCGGTCAAGACCTCCGCTTGAGCATTCTCGGTGCAGAATAAAACTGATAAAAATATAAAAAACCAAACCTTAAAACAAAACACAAAACTAAAATTGGACGACCCTTTCTCAATAACGGCGAACCTTTCACTTTTTTCACTGGCTGTTAATTGTCCTCGTTTTCTTCCTTTCGTCGCGATTTTATGTTTTATCATGATTAGCCAGTGTTGCCTCAGAAGTTATTTAAAACTCGGATTAAGATATTACATTCAATATGCTCTATAAATTGAATTGATTCATTTTTTTTCTTATACCCAAGGTCTCGTTATATAGTTGAAATCGATTTATTCGTTTTGTATTTATAGTATAAATTACAATTGAGTATAATTATTTCAATAATAATTGTTAATTATGTGTTTTATTAATAAATCTTTCCTTCCAGATTGTATTACAAATTATTATCTGTTTTTTCGTCATTCGAAAATGGCTTTGTGACATTTTTGTCGTACTCGGAATAAAATATTGCATTCAACACACTATCAGTTGAAATCAATCTTATTTGGAGTTTTAGATGCTAAGTTCTGATTTTTTTTTTTCTATAAATGTATTAGTTTCCTAGTCGTAGGAATAGTTAAAAATGGAGCTTTAGGTACCATGATCTCTTTTTGCTGCATGTATGATTTCAAAGTGCTCGTATGTGCAAATAATGGAAAAGTTGGTCATATACACGTCAATTTAAAGCCTATAGAAATAGTAGAAGGTTCGCATGGAGCTCCCCGCAATTTGGGCTGCATTTTTGAGATTTAAACAAAAATGCGTTTCAATGGAAACAACCTTGACTAAATTTCACCCTTACTCTTATCGTCCTAAATTCACAAATTCGCCCTAAATCTTACATACGCCCTAAATTCATAAATTCGTCCTAAATCTTACATACGCGCTAAATTCATAAATCCGCCCTAAATCTTACATACGCCCTAAATTCATAAATTCGCCAAAAATCTTGCATACGAGTTGTGCCTATGAGAACCACGATATTCCAAACGTTATTTTATTTGAAAAAAAGAATAGTGGGCTGTAGGGAATCAGAGGGCATATTCCCCCTGCCCCGCCTCCTATTTTGTCTATTTCTCAATGAAAACACCAAAAAAAGACATTTTTCAATGAAAGTATCCTCTCCCCAAATCGAATTTTTTTTCCAAGATCTAGGGGCACAAAATAATTTAGGGAGGGGGAATCTAGAGGACACACGCCTACTTGACAGTGATTCCCATAGATACCCCTGCACATAAGTAAGTATAAACCGAATAAAATAATTTTTTTCATTTTTTTGCATTAAAATAAAAAACAACGCTTTATATTTTCTTTTAATCTCCTTGACTTTTTTTCTGGTCAACTTGGCCGCTGAAATATCTCATATAATATAATTTGTCATGAAAAGTGCTAGTTTCGTGCAAGGTGCTAGTTGTTAGTAGTGCTAGGAAAAGTGCAAGGTGCTAGTTTCGTCTGCCACATTTTGAATCATTACGAAGATATTTTAATAAATATTTACTGTAGTTAATTTTGTATGTTAATAACAACTTTTCCAGAATATTGAAAAGGTAAAACTGAATTTCTTTCCTTGGCCAGTCTTTTTGCACTAGCTTGAGTATATTGAAAACTGATACCCAGTTTTGGGTGTTGTCATCTGGTAACAGCGATATCAAATATTTATTTGGATTGAGTTCAATATCCAGATGCACAAAATTATTTTCTGATTAAATAAAAAACAAAGGCTAGTAAAACACCTTTTTACGCTTCACATTTTTCATTTGTATCAGCTGCCATGCAATAGACGGCAGATATGACTTCTTGTCAAAATTTTAATCCTAATGTATCGTCTGATTACATATCTTTTTTAATCCCGTTTTTTATGTCATTTCCAGCTATTATTCTATTAATCATAGTTCTGGTTTACATAACACAAAACTTCCACCACCAGAAAGAAAAACAAAAAAAACCCCAATTGATGGGAAAAATTACGTATTCAATATGGCACGAAAAAAAAGATCGAATTAAGTAGGCTAATGAAAGATTTTGCTAAAAAGGGTTCAACAAGAGAATTTCCCTGATTGGAGGGACTGCAGAATCTAACAAAAAACCAAAAAAACAAGAAAGAAATTGGCACTTCTGGTACCCACCAATTTAATATTGAACTGTCCAATAATCAAAGGAACTACTTTAATCATCTCCATAACGAATTATACGTTTTTAATTATATCTAAGGAGGTAAGTCTGAGATCAATGTGTGTCGGCCATTTCAAATGTTAATTATTACTCTCATAATAATTACTTTAAAACTTCAACGGAAAAAGTAAACCATGGAAAGAAATTTAAGTCGTTTATGAAGAAGCCTTTTACTAATAAACAGTTGTCTCTCAATAAACACACTAAATGCCCCTGCGATTGCATGCCCTTGATTCAGAATCTGAAAAAGTCTTAGCATACTCATCCAATTCCTACATTAACTCAAATAACACATCAACGGAATATTCTTTGGAGTAATCTTGGTTAAGAGAGTAGTCATATATTTGGTATTAAATAGGGATTACATAACTGGACTTTAAAGAAGCATTCCATTCGACAAAAAGGTAAAAAGTGTTTGAGGAGTAGCAGACATTAATTTTTATTGCCGATTGCAAGGGAGAATATTAGAAAGGAAAACATCAGAATCACAACTAGACTAAAGAATAATAGCATTTTACAAATTAATCATTTTTTTCATAATTAGTTTGATTGCAATAATAGTTAAAAAAAAACAGACAATTTGACCAAAAAAACAATCTTTGTGTCTTTAAGAATGGGGTTTGGAACGCCAACAAGAAAAAAAAAAACAAAAAAACACAACTATTGTATATTTTAGTAGAGAAGGTCCTGACTTTTTTATGTATAAAAATTTGTTAGGAACAATTATTTAAGCATATCACAGATTTTTTATCAAACAAAGTTTAAATTATAATTGATGAATAGTCTATTTAACATTATCAATCAATTTTGACTTAGTACAAAAAAGAAGCATATTTTCACAAGGTTAAAGGGTTGAAAAAAAATATACAAGAGATTTTAAATGTAGGTAAGTGAGGTTAGAATAAAAATTAGCGAAGGTATTAAAAATTTATATATAGCTATAAAAAATCAATCTTTGAATAAACATAATGCAGTGAGTAAAAGCCCAGAAAATACACAAACTTGTGTTCCTACACAAAAAAATCTTATCTTCTGGATAGCGGGAAAATTTACTAAGAAGGTTAACAATTGAGAATGCAATGGCCCAATGAGGTTAATAAACACCTTTGGAGTCCTACAGGTTAATATAGAAATATAATGAGCAAAAGGGCAACAAGATAACGAAAAAATTCTCAAAAAAAAAAAATAAAAAAAAAAGTAAAAAACAAAAGACAAAAACAAAAAAAAAAAAAAAAATATTGTATAGAAAGACATTTTTAAGTAACGAAGTCTATAAAACCACATTGTATGAAGATATAAGCCAAACAAGAATAATAATATTAAAGAAGTAGAATCATATGACATAATGTAGACGGAAAAGAATAATAACAAGGAAATGAGTTCAGGAACTAAGTGCATTGGGTCCGAGGAATGAAAGGTATAGAACCATAAGTGCACAAATACAAGAGAACGGCTTGCAGGTGACTGGCACGGACATGAAGTTTCTCAAAAAAAAAAAAATTAGATAAGAAGTAGTAGAATGAGATGAAAATGTACAATTTAGGAATGCAAAAAATTTTGACAAAAAAGAGAAAATTGTACAAAAGAAAAGCAATTATTCAAACAAAGTAAGTGTAATGATGTAAGGAGTCTTTTTTCTTAACATTTGGTCGTGGACTTAGAACAAGCAAAAAATGCAACTAAGAAGAAATAATGGCAATTTAACGCACCCTAATATTTACTCTTTTGGTTCCTTGTAACTAGTAATAGACAAAAAAAAACAAAACCTTGTGAACCGAAAAGAAAAAAACAAAAAGAAAAAAAAATCGATTTATCTGTAAGTGAGGACGTTTTCGGCTCCCCCCGCACCCACAAATATAAACAACACCCATTTAGTGTTTTTGAGTTAGAGAAAGGTAGTATACTAGCTTTTTTATGTAATAATATTGTTGTATAAGATTATTTATTTTTAGTAAATCAAGAAATTTGATATAATAAACAGTTTTATTATAGTATAATAATTAAAATAATTTGAATAAACGTCAAGTTCAGAAAAATTACTGTAATATTACAAAAGCTAAAACCAATTACTAGAAAAGAAGCCATATAATTTAAAATGTAAAGGTGAGGCGAAGAGGCATCATGAGCCTCACCGTAGAAAATTCCACCTGGGGGCTGGAGGTGGGCTCGCAATGAAGAAAATGAGCTAATAGGTGCAAAACTTTTATATTATGAGATAATTTTAAACACGGCTAAATATTTTCTCAAAAAATATAATCACATATTTATACTACACAAAATGATAATTTGCAGTATATTATAAAACAATAGTAAAACAATAATGTGTATTTGATCATACAGAGAACCTTATTGTGGGAAAGTCAGTTGAGGAAGTTCAGAACCAAGGGGGTAGATTATCAAAAATCAAGACACTAGAATTATGCCATCCATAAGGAACATTAATAACCCCTACATTGAAACCAACAAAAACAGTAAACAAAATTCTGTTCAAAGTGAGAATAATCATCACGGCGATAATTCATGCATAATAAAAAATAATATATAAATAAAAAATTAAATAATAAAAAAAAACAAATTTCTCATACACTAATAAGGAAGAGCCCTTTTAATCTTAACAGATGAGCCAGTGAGCACCAGCACAAAAAGAAGGCTTTCTTGGTTAAATATTTGACTTACCAAACATATCTCAAAATAAAAAAAGAAAAACAAATTGTACTATAAAAATGCTCCTGGGGAGAAGATCAGAACGTAACAAAATCTTTAGCGCAATCTGTTGCATCAATGGCATAATAAAAAAGTGCCGTTAAAAACAGAAGAACAAAAAAAAAAAAAAGGAAAACAAAAAAAAAAAAAACATCGAAAAAACTAGTAAACGGTGAAGATTCTAAAGTTAAACATAATAAAAGCTACAAAAGAAATCATTTTAATATTGACAGTGAGTTAATTCTTATAATACATCATCATCGGCATTATATACAGGATAAAAATGAAAGATCGTTAAATAGCCAATGAACAAATAGATCCATAAGCCATGACAAAAAAAACCACAAAGAGGAAAATCTAACTGAAAAACAAAAAAAACCACTTGAAATTGAAAATAGACGTGTTAAACATTATAGTAGGATATTTTTCCTGGTTTATCACAAAGATCTTAACAGATACTAATGTAAACCAAAAGTTTTCATTTCATTGCATATGTCCACAAATAGGTTTGGGGGGGTAGTGAGAAACTTCAACAGCGCAAGGGAATTTGCGAAATAAATGTTAACAAAATCGATACACTGTATTCCAATCGCATCGAGATGCCAACAATGGGATATTTTTTCTTACTTAATATGAGCTCTGGAAAAGGATTTAAACACCCGGAAAAAAGGTACAACTAATTTAGCTACGTGGACTGTGTCCATAACAGCTCATGTGTTACCACTAACCAAGCGTGCATACAAAAGCCTGGAAACCAGGCACACTTTTGACAGAATCAAACAGGGCCTTTAGAGAAGCAGAAACATATATTGGATTTCAACCAGGACATAACTTCAGATAAAATTATTTGAATTGACAAGCCATTACTATTTCAAATAGATAAAGGGTTGAAACAAAGCACATCAAAATTGGCGAGAGAAAGACCATAGAAAAATTAAAAAAAAGATTTATGTTTGCTAACGACTTACAAAAAAACATAGCGAATAAAAATAGGGACAACAGTAGTAGATAAATTAAATATTAGACTAAGAAAAACGAAAAAAACCCAATTTACATGATAATCTTTCTAAAAAGAGTGAATCAACCAGAATTAATAAGAGGATTATAAAGATTATAAATAAATCACATACACAATGAGGAGCTATTTTAAACACTGCTAAGACCCAAACGATATTAGCTTCAATAAATAGACCAATAAAAGGATTATTTACACAACAAAAAAAGCATAATTAAATACATCTCAATTTCCAAGTCAATGATTTTTTTTTTTTTCATATAAGCTCAAAAGTTAACCTAACTCCATGGATGTGTCCTCTAATATACATGAAATGTAACTCTATACTAACCTCTTTTCCCTACGTTCAATACATTTTGCGCCAATTTGTATATTTTTTTTTTTTGTGGAATGTTATTATATGGTATTTTTTAGTTTTTAGAGAACACAAAAACGCCTTGTTATATGAATACAGGCGAAAAATAATTACGCGTTTGTTTTACATTTTCGGTATTTTATACATCAAAAAAAAAGTTAAATCAGACACTGGCGGAGGAGAGCAGTCTCGTTTGTTGTTGTTATTTTTCAACACATTGATGAGAATTGTTCTACCAAAAATTAATGTTGTTTTCTTTTTTATATCAAAAGGAAAGAGTAATAAATCTTGTAGAATTAGATAAAGACCCAAACGGAAACATGTGAAAAGGCTAGATAACGTTATGGCAAAGTTTTCCAATTATAGAGGATTCCAAGATCTGCGTAATCCACTCCTTCTCCATATATTTCTTAAACAGCAAATTGGGACAATTTATATAATTCCCTAGAATTAATCGAGAATATTTTAGAAACAAAAGTATGTGTGAGTAAAACAAAATAAAAGAAAAGAGCTATACAAGAGAAAATTAGGCACTATTAAACTTAGTCCCAAATAATGTCTAGGCAATAGAAAAAGGGAAATACTGAATAATTTGATGAGTAACAAAAAAGACGAAACAAGATACTAAACACAACAGTACATTAGACTAACAATTAGAGTAATAAAAAAAATCTGTGCATGGCCTAATGTATAATACTAGTCAGAACACCACTCGACTAAAAGTGACTACTGGCAAAGTTTAAGATATTAACATTCTACAACATTCTTCAGAAACTTCATGTGGGGACAGGTCAACTGAAGAATAAAAATTTTCAAAGGGGAAGGTGCTAAAACATCTGTGGAAACCATAATGCTGATCTTGTCTCCTTGATGTTGTGTTGTTTGTGCACAAAAAAAAAGTTGAAACATATGAGTGGTAATCATATGTTTTTTTAATTTCGAAGTAGTGCTCTAGTTTCAGCATAAGCTTATAATGAAATACAATATCAATTTGGTGTTTAAGCATCATTCGTGTGCTGCAACTTATCAGAAAAGGCGAGACTAGAATCCAACCCGACAAGTATAGAGCAATCAACATCAAAAAGACCAAATTAACTGAGTAGCTCAACTGTGTCATTTTTAAAAAAAAACAAATTTTCTAAATCTTGAGCTAATCAAACAGTCGGGTAAAACGAACTGGGCAAAAATGTTTTAAAGAAAGAAGCAGACCAACGGCTCAATGTGATAAAACAACAAACGAAGAAACTCTAATAAAACAGGGATTGAATTCGTAATAGACCAAATAAGAATACAAATCAAAAAAGACAGATGAAATATATCAAATGCTAGAAAACGGCAATTCAAATATCCGAACTTTCATCACAGTTTATAAGTCCATAACACCCATAAAAAAACAAAACCCATTACCAGCAGAGAATAAAAAGAGCATCCTGCAGGGACATTTGGACCTGATTTTCAAAAAAAAAGTAGGAGGGAAAGAAACCCCTAAAGAGGACTATATAACTCATTAATAAGAAAAATCCAAAAACAGACACTCAAAAATATCAGCATTTAAAAATATCCAGAAGAGACCTAACTGTAGAAGGTTTCAAAGGTCCTATTTACAAAAAAATGTGGAATTTTGCATTTTTTTTTTGCCATGAAGAAAGATCCAGCGGAATATTCGTATGTGTTTACCATTATTTATGTTTTTATTGTTATTAACACACCCAAAGGGTGTAGATACAGTAATCGAACACACATTGTGTTCCTATGAGATAAAAATGAACGTGGGAAGGAACTCATTTACACTAGAATTAAAAGTTCTAGGGTAAACAACCGTTTATTAACAAAGAATGCGCATAAAAATGGAAGGTGCAACTAGGCGAACCCCCTACAACCAAACGGCTGCAAATATTTATTAATCTACCAAGCAAATCATAAGCTGGAAATACAAAAAGAATTTAATGACGAATAGCGCATTTATGTTCGGAACATGGTTGGAAACAAAACATATGATAGAACCTCTGTCACTTAATGATAGAGAGAAATGACTTAAAAATCAACACGCAAAGAGATCACCCAGGGAGGAGGGCTGAAAGTTATGAACTTTCCCAATGTTCACATAGTATTGGTTATTGAGAAGTATAACAGACGTTTTTCAGGGGGGGGTCTGGTAGTAGGGGGTGGGTGGGTCGGGGGCTATGTGGGAAGATCTTTCCATGAAGGAAGTTTTCATGGGGGAAGGGACATTGCTATGAAGGGGGCGCCGGATTTCCCAGTATTATTTAAAAAAAAAAGATCAGAAATTAAATATGAAAAAAAAACAAGTTTTCCAACTGAAAATAAGGAGTAACATCAAAACTTAAAACGAACAGAAAATATTACGTGTATGATTGGGTTCACCCCCTTGTCATTACCTCGCTCTTTAAGCCAAAGATTTTTTAGTACTTTCATAAGAGCCCTTTATTCTAAATAACGGCCTTTGTGATTAAGGGGTCTTTTTTTAAAGAATTGGAATAAAATTCGAACTTTAGCTTAAAGAGCGAGGTATTGAATAGGGGGCAAGCCCCCTAATATACGTATTAAAAATATATGAATATAGAAGTTCGTTACGTAAGTTAATTCGCAAATTACGTATATTTATTACTAATAAAAACGTTCGTAAATAAAATTAAACAAGTTTCGAGAAAGCCATTTAACCAAATAAAAGTAAAATGAATATGCAAATTTTGTTTTAATTATTCATGTACGGTGAGCCAAAATCAAAACCTGCATTAATTCAAAAACGTTCAAAAATTAAATAAAAACAATAACAAGTTTTCTTAACTGAAAGTAAGGAACGATGTTAAAACTTAAAACGAACAGAAATTATTCCGTATATGAAAGGGGCTGTCCCCTCCTCAACGCCTCGCTCTTTACGCTAAAGTTTGACTTTCTCACAACTCTTATTTTTTTTAAACAATAAAAAACAGTCACTCGAGAGAAAATTCGCTCAGCAGGGATTAAAGTTCATATATAGACAAATACTGTTCTTTTAGTTTACTGTGAAATTCATTTAACTCATCAATTGTCGAAATAGCCTGAGGTAATGGTTCTCACAGCCGAGGGCCAACATGTCTTCTGGAAAAAAATGGATCGATTTGTAATAACCTGAGGTCGCCGAACTAGTGGCAATGCTCTAGTCCAGTAATTATGGAAATTAACACCACTTGTAAGCATTTCCCTAAAACACTCAGGTAATAAGGCATCACTACATTTGTGTGCATCACTACATTTGTGATATCCTCCTGGAGGGTGGAGAGTCTATTTTTGGTGCCGAGTCGATCGTTCGACTCAGGTCTTCAGAGCCATCTGTTGTTGAGCCCACGTGATTGTGATCTTACTAAGTCGATAGTTCTTACTTTCCGTAATGTGTGCTAAGAACTAAAAGTGAGGATTAATACTAGTTTACCGAGTGGGACAATAATTTCTTGTACTGTTATCCCAATCCAAAAAGGGATCCATCAAAGAACTATCTCTTCGCAATCTTTATACAACAACAGTGTATTTGAAGTTCAGCAGGTGGTTTAACCTAGTTTTCTGAATCATTGTCAACATCTGTCTTTATTAAATTATGCCGATGATATTTTGAATTTATGTTCCAGTCTTTGAACCAAGATTGGAATATTGGAAACCACAGTGCTAAAAAAAAACGGAGGTAGATTTGCTAGATGTTTTCCAGACAAATTCCCTACGGATTGTTTTGGGTACCCGACTGATTAACCGTGTCTCAAATAGCAAGGTGTACGAAGAATGTGGTTCAATCCGGCTTTCTATGGCTATAATGAAAGAAAGGTTGAGATGGCTAGGACATGTTCTGCGGATGAAAGATGACAGATTGTTAAAGATCATCCTCGTTGGCCAACCGTCGAAGGTCAAACAGAAAGCAGGTCGTCCTCAAATGGGGTGGGAGGATGTCGTAAGAAAAGATTCAAGGGAAATGGGGACTTCTTAGGAAGGTGTAAAGAGGGAGGCTTTGAATAGATTGGGGTAGAGGAGCGTGCGTAGCTGTGTTGGCCTCAGGTGACTTGGTGCTGCAATGCGCTGTTAATAGTAGTAGTAGTAGCGTTTTGAATTTGAGCACGTTCTTTCTCACGTTTTGAAGAGGATCTCTCTGCGATAAAAGGCTCATGCGAGAAAATCGGTCTTCTTTTCAATGAGGCTAAAATTGAACTTCTTGTTTCTAATAATAAAGGAAGTAATCTTGGCGCAAATATAAAACTAATTGACAAGACAGTAAAATTTTTATCTAGTTTAGTATATAATGGGCTACCTACTGGTTATAACGTGAAATCGACGCGCACTTTGTTAGTAGATGACTTTGCTAGAAAATTCCGGAAAATCTCAGTCTTTGAAAGCTTCGTAGAGTCGACAAATTCGAGCGCCGGTGTTTTCGATGTTGGTTACACTACGTGTACTAGCTCTATTTTGGACCCTTTTATCAGACAAGTGTACAACATGTTCTTGCTTTTTGTAATTTTGCAAATTTCTCTTGTGCCTGCCTCCGTGGAAACATATGACAGGGATTAGTAGCCACTGTACACCGTTAAACTGTACACCGTACACCGTACCACTGTACACCGTTAAACGGTTGTACACTGTACAACCACTGTACACTGTACATACGCGACCCGTACACCGTTGTGCACAAAAGATTAGAGAAGTTCAGCACAAGTTTAGCATGAAATTAATTGCGGGATGCTTTGAGATATTAGTGTCTATTTCTTGTATTTTATGCGTTTTTCTTTTCTTTTTTTTATCTTATATATATGTATTCATTCATTCATTTGCTGTAGCAGCACTTGTACTTACTTATACTTGTCTTGGGACACAAGCTCTTCAAGCGCTATGTTCGGGTAGATAGTTGAGTACCATGCTGCTTTGGTGGTAGTTTGTTTAAATTTCGGTGCTACTGACTATCCAAGGGTAAGACATGTTTGTCTTAGGTAGGAATGACCGAACACGTTTATGGCATGGATATCCGCTGCCCGCAGTGTGCCACGTCTTACAGCCATATAGAAGTACAGAGTGAATGATTGTCTCATATATCAAAATTCTTGTCTTTAAGATGGTTGTCTCATAGATTCAAATTCTTGTCTTTAAGACCTGATTCCTCTTCCTGCAGTACCTTCCCCTGTTATGCAGAGTACAGACCTAAGATTTTATTCTCAAAACTTTTCTACTACAGCTACCTGCTACTTTTATTAGATATCCCAAATATGCAGATGCATAGAGATGCAGTTTGTGTAAAAAGAACTGCAGCTTCTCTGAACAGAAGCTGCACGAGGATCAGCTGGACTGAGCTAAGAATTAATAAGTAAATAGTGGTAAAGGTCAAGAATAAAAGCTCTTCAGAAGGAGACATCCTAGAACTAAAAGAGAGACCTTTTTTTATTGCTAATTTTATGTTCATTTGCATGGATTTATACGCGTTTTTGACAATTAGTCCCCAATTTCCTTCTATGGATCTCAGGTTGTGTGGAAAAAACTAAAATAATAGTTGATAAAAACTGATTCAAAACAGATAAAAATGGGGAAAAAAATAAGAAATATTATACATTGATGCTTTTTGCATACTAATAAGTAAGAACTCCATCATTTTTGGTCAGTTTGTTTTGTATAGCCTAGGGCTATATGAGATTCGTAGAGAAGGGACGGGGATGAATTGCCAAAACCGCGAACAAAACTATAAAAATAAGCATAAAATTAGGAGCCTAAAATGTCTCTCTTTTTGTTCTAGGATGTCTTTTTTCTGAAGAACTGCTATTCCTGACCTTTACTGTAAATAGTTCTTACTAGTTGGTGCAAGATAATATGAGATTGTTGGCTGTGCGGTAACCGCCTCGTTTGGCTGTAACCGGTTGCGGTAACCAGTTGTAACCGTTTGGCTGTAACCGGTTGCGGTAACCAGTTGTAACCGTTTGCCTGTAACCGGTTGTAACCGTTTGGCTGTAACCGGTTGCGGTAACCTGTTGTAACCGTTTGGCTGTAACCGGTTGCGGTAACCGGTTGTAACCGTTTGGCTGTAACCGGTTGTAACCGTTTGGCTGTAACCGGTTGTAACCGTGTGGCTGTAACCAGTTGTAACCATTTGGCTGTAACCGGTTGTAACCGTTTGGCTGTAACCGGTTGTAACCGATTGCGGTAACCGGTTGTAACCGTTGGGCTGTAACCGGTTGTGGTAGCCGGTTGTAACCATTTAGCTGTAACCGGTTGCGGTGACCGGTTGTAACCGTTTGGCTGTAACCGGTTGCGGTAACCAGTTGTAACTGGTTGTGGTAACCGATTGTAACCGTTTGGCTCTAACCGTTTGCGGTAAACGGTTGACTGTGCGGTTTGGTGCCTGGAATAGTTGGCTGAGCGTCGTGAGCGAAAGCAAAAAATTATTCTTTAATACCCAAGGGTGAGCACTGCCGTCTTTTGAACAGTGTTGTCAACCACGGGAAGATAGGCTGCATTTATTCGTCTGCAAGTTCTAGTAATCTGATTGATCAACTAGCCGACATTTTAGCAATCTAAGGATGTTTTTTGCAAAAATATATCTTTTTGTTTGAATATATTCATAGCTATTCATATTGGTCCTTTCTCTTCTGGATGCTATTCCAGACATGTCCCTGGGTCTTAGTCAGGAAAATACACGCTAGAAAGGGGCTGAAGAGGTTAGTAGGTATGGTGTCGATAAGTGCCCAATACCCAGATCCCGATGAAATATACTCTCTCATCTGGAAGAATTTGAATATTTTCATCTGTTTTAGCGCAAAAAGCCGCTTTCAGAATACTACCCTTCCTTTTGTTTTTACCTTCTTATTGAGATAATTATCGTTTTTGTGTCAAATTAATTAAGCTACTATATATTGCTGAATATATGAATAAAGGAAATGTTCATGCATCTTATCATTTATATGTTAGTTTCTGAAATTTATTTCGCCTAATTGATCCTCTTCTAAATCTCTTTTCTGTTTCAGAATGCCATAACTGCCTCTTTCAGATTTTTGGTCCCTCCTTCAAACCTTTTCCCAACTAATGTATAGATACCTGAAGGCAGAAAACCTAATTCGCGTTTTGTCAGATTGGCTAGTTGGTTCTCGTATCCGTGCTCTTCTACGGAAGCTCCTCCCCTGAGTAGTTGTAGAAATTCATAAAAATTTGTTTCTAGAATTTTATATTCTATTTCTAGATATTTCCCCGACAAGCTTAGCTTCATGTGCCGTATAAGCGTTGTAAAAGTAAATTTATTTTTTGTATAAATAAAATGATTGATTCAATAATTGATTGAGATTCAAAAATTTCTAGATTAAAAATATTATTTTTTTTAATATATAGTTCTTTTAGAATGTGTAACATTTACATCGTCAAATTGACGTTTTTATGTCCATTAAATGACATATTTTTATTATTCATATTTATGTTTCAGGTTGCCTTGTCTACCTCCTTCAGATTTTCTGTTCTTCTTTCAAATCTGATTCTAACGAACATATAAGAAGTCAAGCAACAGAAAACTTGAATCGAATCATGTCGGATAGGCTAGTTGGTCCTCGAATCCGCACTGTTTTACTAAAGTTCCTCCCCCCTGCAATAGTAGATGCTTTCAGGGAGTCGTCTACTCAACCACAGATGCTGTTTGATAGTGAAACTCAGAACCCTGAACTTATTTGGAATGAGGATTCAAGGAAGGTCGTTACTAATTCAGTAAAGAGAATGACATCAGAGTAAGACGTACCTCATTTATTCTTATAATAATAATAATAGTACATAATAATATTAATAATATAAGCCGTTGTCATTCGTTTATTGTTATAAATAATAATAACTTTTATGTTCAAAAACCAAACAGAGCTGTGAGAAAATGAAAGAGAAAATGCAACAGGCGACAGCACTTCATATAAAAATCATAAATTCCTAAATACAATCCATCATTATCCTAAAGAATATAGTTCTACTGCTCATTCCTAGGCTCAGGAATTTCCTTCTTTCTCATTATTCTTTTCCAATTACTTGTCATTAATTAAGTTTTCCTCAAAACATTTCTTAAACTTGTCATTTCTTCACATTCAAAAACAAAACGAAGAATATATTTTTCTATATGTTTTATTTGATAAATGTTTATGGTTTTAACTCTTGTTATATGTTTTTATCATACTGTTTATGCATTTCAACCCGGAAAAGAGAAATAATCTAGAAAAGTAGTATTTGTCTTGTTCACTCTAAAAAAAAAACCTAATAAATGTCTTTCTTTTTTTTCTTTTTTTTACTTCAAGAGTTACTGTACTATCGGTAACTAAGGGTATGTCATTGCTCTTGAAAATTAGATGTATGGATCGTTAGGGTATGTAAGACATAAGACTTCTTCAGCAACAAAATTGCGTCATAAGATAAATAATACCCATTAACTTTCATTCTCCCATAGCAGTATGTGTACTGACCCTCAAAAGTACGGATCTGGTATTGTGTAGCACCCATTAAGCTTAAGTTATGTTGCCAAACCTGTTAAGTGGCTGATCAGACCTACCACTGATGTATATATATATATATATATATATATATATATATATATATATATATATATATATATATATATATATATATATATATATATATATATATATATAATATATATATATATATATATATATATATATATATATATATATATATATATATATATATATATATATATATATATATATATATATATAT
Organism: Artemia sinica; assembly: GCA_027921565.1. NCBI lineage: Eukaryota > Metazoa > Arthropoda > Branchiopoda > Anostraca > Artemiidae > Artemia > Artemia sinica. The sequence continues at coordinate 61,024,190 of CM051261.1, forward strand.
ATATATATATATATATATATATTATATATATATATATATATATATATATATATATATATATATATATACGGTATATAAACTAGGGATCAAATAAACCTCCTCGTAAGTTCTGTTCTATGCCTCGCATTAAGTGCAAGTTATATTGAATGTCTGCTAATTTTAGCTTATGACACTATGAATAAAAAATGCCAAAACCCGTTACTCGAACCAGTTAAGCCTATGCGGCTCTTTCACATTGACCTACTGAACACCAATATTTGCATATTAACATTGTTATTATTTATTTCGTTGAATTTGATTTATTCATCTTTTTTTTCAGATTCTCTTCAAAGCAACGTGCTGACTTGAATGCTGTTTGGGTACCTCCTCATGCTGATTCAGAACCTATTTACGCTGCAGCCAATGATGAACTAGTTGTTGGGGGAGTTTTTTTGCGCTTATTTATTTCAAATCCTGGTTGGGTTCTTAGAAAACCCAAGGAGTTCCTAATTGAATTGCTTGACACCACGCTTGATCACATGAACGTGAGTTAAATTTCGTGTTATATTCTGCAATGAAGGAAGCCCTTTCTATGGAAATTTAGGCCTGAAACATACTTGCCCCCCCCCCTCCAAGAAGAAATTGTTTGATACTCCCTCAAATTGTAATTGCTTGTAACTATGTGTGTGTCGATAATTATTATTGACGTGTAGTAAGTTTATTTCTACCCTTTTAGCCATACTGTAAAAAAAAAAAAAATGAAGGTTAGTTTACAAGATAAATTGCTTTCATATAACACAAGTCAATGAAATAAAAAAAAAAAAAACTTCTTTTATTTCCTTATTCAGTCGGGAAAAAACTTTTTAATTTTCAAATGAAAGTAAAAATCAAGCTAAAAACATTAAATAAACTTAAACTATCTTTACACGAAGATCCCGCCACCTATCCCCCACTCTCTACACTAAAGTGTTACCAACGCTTACCTAAACTGTTTTTAGCCCAAACAATATAACCATTTGGCAGTTGCAAGTCGTTTATTTCCCACCAAAATATAATTAAATATAATTAAAGAAACATTAATTTATCTTCAATTTAAGCATTTTGAATAGAAGGTGTTGAATTTCTTACATCTTCCCGAGCACTTTGAAAACTACTCGCCAAAATTTAAAAGCTACTTCCCAAGACTTTAGATTTAAAACATGTCATCCGAAGAAAAAAAACGCATGAAAATCTTGATTCTTGGGCATTTCTTAGCAAAGTGTCCACTGGGGAACCTCGAGTGCCCTCTGGCAAAACCTATCATCCACAGAAAATTTTTGTTTTAGTACAAGGATTGAGCTCCCCTAATCTCAACACGGCGAGCACAGAAGTGACGGAGATGCCGTCAGAATTTTTATTTATAGACTCAACCACCGGAACAAACTCTCAACCTGAAGTTTGACATTTGGTTCCGGGCTTTACAAGGGTGAGCAAAAATTGCATCATTACTATTTTTAAACGTTCTGACCTGGGTTAGTTTTGCCTAAATTTGCACGCAGAGAATATTATGCTAGAGAATTCTCACATTAGATTTTTTTTTAACGACATTGTTTTTAGGACAACTTCAACGGTGTTCATTTTCCGTTTTGAAAGGAACAAATATCTACTCAGGATAAATTTGTTCATAGCCTTAATTTTGGAAAGATATTTATTATATGAATGACGTAACGTTCAAATGTGTTTTCTATTTGTAACGTCCTATTTGTAACGTTCTATGTGTAACGTCCAAATGTGTATCGTTTATTAGTATAAAAAAAAATCCTGTTTAATGCTGTAGATACCGTGATGGACTTCTAGCTCAAAGGAAGTGATTTCGACTCTTGGAGTAGTCGAATTTTACATTAAAGTATTTTCTCCATAGTAGAATCTTTCATTATTTTTCAGATGAAAGACGTCAGAAATACTCGGAATAGTTATAGTGGAAGAAAAATACGGTTTGACCTCGGGGAAATTGCAACAGAATTTTTTTTACACTAAAATGTTCAGAAAAATCAGGTTAATCACACAAAAAAATCCCCCCGAATCCCCTTGCATAACTACCCGAAATCCCCCTTGAAGGGGTAAAATGAGGGGGGATACCGGAATTTCTATTTCGACGTATTTTTGGGTTTAAGTGGTCGTTTTCTATGAAATCAAGCATGAAGAATCCGAATCCGACGTCAGAAATCAAGTTTTCCGTACCCCAGTATCAATTTTCACCTTCACAGAACGGGGGGGGGGTAAAGTACGCAGATCATTATTTGCCAGATTCCTGCGGCCTAAAGGATCATTTTATATCAAATAAAGTACCGTATTGCCAAAAATGAGGTCAAAAAGTAGTTTTTTTTACTATTTACCTCATTTCCACCTCTAAGGGGCCTGTAATATGAGGGGTTGCTAAGTATAATATCTTGAAAAACCACTTCTTTAATCGAGATCAAAACTTCAGATCAATCAGTTATAAAAGAAAAACGTTTAGAACTCAGGTAAATTAATCACAAGAACATTTTGATTTTAAAGCACAACCTAAAGCTAATTCTTCTTCCTGCTCGTCTTTGTTATCGTCCTCATCCTGTCTTGCTGCCTGTAAAAGTGATACTTTGCGGCAGCCAAAGTCGGTGGAAGCCGCTCTGCCTGAACAAAAGCATTTGCACTTGCAACCCGCATTGTAAATGCTCGCACCCGGACATCCTTCAGGGTCTTCTCATTGCTTTTCCCTTTGTATATGCGGAGCAAAGCTTTCTCTCCAGCTTCGACAATCTTCTGGTGGTTGGATCCTGGTGTCATGAAGATCTTGCAAGCATCCTTAAAAATCCCATCTTTAAGTGACAAGGAAACCACTGCTGGTTTCCCTACGCCGTGAAGTCTAGATGTTGTATCGCAGCCAGACATTGCGTGGCAGACGAGTAGATTTTCTGCTGCTTCGGTTCCTAGTTTCTTCTTGATCCTTTTTATGTGGTACACTCGTCCGTTATTTCCATGTGTATCTGTCTGCATAAAAGTATCACATGCATCAAGCTTGGCAAGGTACAGCAGAAGGACTAATAGGTCGGTATCATTCCCAATCAAAGTGGTCGATGAAGTTTCAGCGCAACTGACAGCAGTTTGTACAACTAAGACATCGGCATCATCCTGAGCATGTAGAACTTTACATCCTGAGTTCGCCAGCCTCTCAGTAAGTAGGTTGAATAAGCGTTGTTTATTTTTGGAATTTCTCAGAAATTCCTCCTTACTTTTGACGATCTTCATGCTAGGAGAAAATTAATCGTTGCACACGACAGACCTTTGGTTCTCTTCAGCTGTGTGTGACTTTTCGTCGTCGGTTGTATCAGTGTAAGAGTCAAAAACTACCGCTGCATGGCCGAAATGTCTTGTGACATAATCTACGTAAGATCCTGCCACCTAAGAATATGTGGATCCGGCAGTCTACGGGATCTTATGGACTAGCCAGCCACCGTCCAAAACTCTCTGGGAGGATGTCAATCTCATTGGACCCTCAAGTCCCTCAATTTTCATCAGTGCATTTGTTAGAGAGGCTTTGTCGGCTGTCCTCATCACCTCGGACGAACTAAAGAGCGATGGTGGAAAAGTAGAGAGCTCGAACGACAGAACCTCATTCAAGTCAGAACCACTGGTACTAGTCACTGCAGCTAGACGTTGAAAGATTAGAGCAGGGCCGGCCATTACCCTCTCACTATCTATCACCACAGATGACTTCTCAGCCATAGTTACAGCTTTCTCCTTTCTCCTGAAAACATATTTGTCAGTGTCTTTCGCTTCCGTAACATTCGTAATCGTTTCTTCCACAGATTTGGCATCGTCTGCGTTTACAGATGATGAAGCGCGGACACCAGTAATCACGTTCAACAGGTGTGATTCCTGCCTGAAGGGTTCTAGGGGCTCAATGTATCGAACTATCTTTTCGATGTCTGCCTTGCCTCTAGTTCTCCTCGAAGATATCGCTTCTGCGTGATTTTCAATAGTCAACTCCTCGAGGCCAGTCAATTTCTGCATGCGTTCTTTAACTAGAACCAAAGCAGGCATAGCAGATGTCCAAATTGTCTGCTGTAATTCAGTCATGCCTCTACCTCTCGTCAGACTGCCACTCGTTTTCATACTTCTCATTAACGTCTGTTCGATCACCAAATCAGGAGAAAGTGCTGCCCAGTAGTTGCAGTTCTTCGGATGAACAGGTGCTCCTCTAACCTTCTGTACTGCTCCGGGTTGTCTTTCCTCAACTGAGACATCGACTGCACGAACAGCCAAATAGACTTCATGTAAAGATTGTGGCCGGGAAGCAGCAAAGTAAGGAAGCATTTCCAACAACGACTGTAGATAAAGCTCAAGGTTGCCACTTCGTTCAACTCTCAGGTTCTTTCTCAGGATTCCGAGTAGGTCCAGATACTGAAACCAAAGACGGGCAGTTCTGGACTCGGACAATCGTTCTTTTGCACTTTGAACTAATTCATAGATAAGCTCTGCTGCTTTCGACACCTGCGCTTCGTCGATGGTATCTCCTTCAAGGAGCAGTTCGTACGCCTGTTTTGCCTTTTCAAGGGGCTCTGGTAGCATGTCATTGCCATCAAACGATCTGTTACCCAGTTCTGATGATAAAAGGTCCGTATAAAGGGCTACCTCCAACAGACCATGGCCTCGCACTGCACGAGAGACAGCTTTGCCTTGTAACATACTACGCCCAGTGTTAGGTGTGTATGCTTGACTTAGAATTTCCAAAAGTCCCGATTCAGCCATAAGAAAGCCAATGGCTCCTAGGAAACTCATGCGTGTGTGAAATCCACCCAGGACCACAATAGCATTTCTTAAAGCACTTGTGACAGGCTCTGCATCGACGATACACTTCGTCTTCCAGTAAAGCGGTTGGTCAAAGGTAATGACTAGAGTTTTTCCAGTTCGATTAGCGTGCTCGTTAGAATGTATAAGTGTAGAATTAACACAGGAGATATCGCTTGGGTTGTGATTAATCATTGGCAAAAAATGAATATTCGATTTTCCCGGATGAGATAGCTTTTGGTGTATTGACCACATAAAGGCCGACCAGCTCATGTATGAACTTTTGAAAAAGCTAGAGATGCGCCAGAGCGTTTCAACCTCCCAATCATTGTCATAAGTGTCACCATTTTTTGTCAAGCAAACAAAAGTCCTTGGTTGCGGGTTTTTGGTAAGTGTAGAATGGCACGGTGCCGACTGACTTCATCTCATCTCCACTTTCTTCTTTTCTTGGCACTGAAAGCTCCGTTGCCGGTAACTCAGGTGTAGACACTTCAATAAGACACATTCCATGAAAGGTATTCAGGCCGTCGATAGTAGCAATAGCATAATCGACGTTGTCTCCTACATACTGAAAAAAAATGTGCTTTCTCTCTCGACTCTTCCAACAACGTTTGATTTACTGCTGCACATCTCTCAATTTTTTTTACCTCTGAGTACGAAGAGCAGAAGCCGAGATTGTGCAGTGTGTCAATTAAAAATCGGGATGAAAAATTGTGATGCAGCTGCAAAGCCAGTCCTATTTGTACAGGAGACATTAAACCCCGTGGTCTGCATGCCTGCATTATAGCTTGTCCGATAGAAGATATTAGACGAGGCTTGTCGACACCTATCGATGAAAGTAGTAGACAAAGAGATGGGCACACAAAGTTCAAACACTTCTCTACTGACGATATTTCGTTAAGAAATTCGTATGAATCCCTCCTTGTCGTAATGGATTTGATTTCACTTCTTATTATTCTTCCAACGACTTTGATGAGCTGATCCCTTTCTCCGTTTTTACTATCTGCTTTCACCTCTTGATGATATTCTCGTAATATCTTGTCAACCGTATCTCTAAATGTTACGATTGTCTCTTTCCCGTTTGAATGGGACACAACCACTCGTTTGCCATACTCACTGACTAGCAAATCCTTGGCTTGACGAAATCTGTAGGCCAAACTATCACAGTCAGTTTCAGAGAGAATATGAGCTATCTTTCTTAAAATGATCGTCAGAGGTACAAGTTCTTCACTGTTGGCATAACACCAAAGCGTATCTTCGAGAGCGGCTTTCCTTGCACTATCGCACGGTCTTCTCTTCCGGTTCTTCGGTGGAGTTACGTCACTCACTTCTTCTTGACCACAGAATTTTTGTGGAATCTCTTTTCCTGTCCTGAAGTTTACTGAGCATATTTGATGATAAACGGCATCCTCTGCATGAAGGTCAGAAGGCTTTGAATTTATCCGACTAAGCACTGTCGTGGCCCACTGATCGTTCCTGCTCTTACACATTTCACTAATAGAGCAGTCGAAGCTATGAGTTCGTACTGCATAAGTTTCAGCGAATTCGCAGCTTGTGATCTCGCATAGTTTCACTGCTTGACCACAGAATAGGCAATTCTTCGAAAAATCAAAGCTTGGAGCTGAAGATCTGGTCGGGAGAGCTGCAACGGATTCTTTCTGCTCAAGTTTCCTTTGAGCGTTCTTTTCTCTGTCAATCCGACGTCTGTCACAGAAGTTACGACGACACACGGTGTGGATTTCATTTCCGGTCGTCACAGTCATGCTACTACCTCTTTCTTTGCTTGCGTTATTCATGGCATCGGCTCCTTTCTCTGATAATATGGCAGTATTTTCATCGGGTTTGATGCTTCTTTGGCATATCGGACAGACCATGTTTTCTTCATTGACGGTTCTAGAAGAAAAAGAGACCTCTTAATTAATTTATTTTATTTATTTAATTTACGTAAACATACAAAAAAAATAATCCCCAACAGAGAGCAGAGCTCGTAAGGTTGGGTATGTAAATAATGGGACATACACAAAAAAAACTTCTCATCATAATAGTAAATGCAAAATTAACTTAATTAATGAAAAAACAATAACAACGAAAACTTATAAAACAAGGAATAAAGAAAAGAAGGGAGAAATAAAATGCAAGACAGGAAAGAAATGCTGGGCAAGAGGGGCATGGGAGGCCGTCCCACCGTGGATCCAAACAAAAGGAATCCGGTATAACCCCGAACCAAACGGTTTTTTCATTAATTCATACCACTTGTTTGTTCAGTCAATCCAGCAAAATCAAATCAGAATTCAACCCATCGCCACGTAGAAGAACAAACTCAGCTTGAATGATACACAGTAGATGGCATTGCACAAATGAAGTTGAAAAGCAGAAATGATTATCCGCTCTTTTCAAAAATCAGAAGCATAATCCTAAACACTATCTCACTAAATACTTCTACTCAACGCTCGCGGATCACAGTGTATTCTTTTGTCTTTTTTTGCGGAAGTAAAAAAAAATGGCACAAACCTTGTATATAGCATTGAATACGCCAGTCTTATAGCAAGTACTATGGTAGATAGCTCCACTGATTATAAAGAATGACACTAAGGAATGGAAACCGCAAACTGGGGGGGGGGTGTAGTCTGGAATACTGGTTTGAAATTAAACTGTTCGAGACTCATATTCTAAGGTGCCATTCCTAGCTTGATTGGAAATGGTGAATCAACCGACAAATGATTAAAATAACTAGTTTATGCTGGTCAACTTTCACAGCCGTTTTAGGTAAGATGAGGTACTTGACCACGTAAAATCAAGTTTTTAACTTTATTTTTGAATTCGCCGCCATTGATTTCATAGGAAACGACCAAATAATCCAGCAGCCTCTTAATTTCAAGTTTTACCCCCCCCCCCCCATTCTCTGCCCTTTATGGGTGGAAATGGGCATTAGCGTACTGAAAAATTAAAATCTGAATTCATATTTGGATTCAGAATGCTTGATTTGATAGGAAACAACTATTTAAACTCCAAAATATTTATAACCACAAAAATCGATTTCCCCCCACATTTTCCCCCTTCAAGGGCGAATTGGGGATACTTGTTCAGGGGGGATTTGGTTTTTTTTGTGTGATTAAGCTAATTTTTCTGAACATTTTGGTGTAAAAAAAAATTCTGTTGCAATTTCCCCGAGGTTTGACCATTTTTTCCGTATCTTTCCTCCACTATTACAATAAGTTTTGCTGAAGATGAATGTATGTACAGAACATTTTAGCAAGAACATTACAATTTAATTACAATTGTAATTAACATAGATGGCATACTCAGCTTTCCGCTCTATACTTCTCGTTTTTTTACTCATTATCCTTTCGTGTAACATTTCTTGCTCAATAACAATGCTCAATAGGAGTTTAATTGCTAATTAAGAACGCCCCATAGAACCACCAAGCAACTTCAGTGAAGCAACCTCAGATTCAAGCAACTTCAAAGGGAAAATTACGACGTAAAATAACATTTTTTTTTACACTTCAGATTCTCTTCCCCTTTCAAGGCCGTATCCAGGGGGGTTAGGGGGTTTGACCCCCCCTCCCCCCCAAATGTTTGTCTGACTCGTAAAAACGTAACAAAAATGGACATAAACAAATTTTGTATGCGTTTTTTGAGGGTTTTTTTGTGTAACCCCCCCCCCCAAAAAAAAAAAAAAAAAAAAAAAAAAAAAAAAAAAAAAAAAAAAAAAAAAAAAAAAAAAAACAGAAAATTGAGTAAAACCCCTTCGGAAAAAAATCCTGGGTACGGCCTTAGAAGAAAACCCCCTAAAATTATTAGCTGTATACACTGAAGCAGGAAACGGGACGAAATCACAATTTAATTGCCATCAGTATAGATGGAAAATTCATATTGTTTTTTGTTACGACTTTTTTACTATTTTTCATCACTTTTTACTATTTTATTTTTTTACTTAATATTTACTAATTTCTTTAAGTAATTCCATTTTTTCTACTTTAAACTGCTTTTTATAAATTTTTTTTCTTGTTGTGCGATAATGCCTTTTGTCTTATTTTGCCCTTTTTTAACTGCTTTGGTTCAACATGTCAATGTGCAGCATTTTCACTGCTGAAAATCTGTGTAGTTACAAAAATTGATATTGTTTTTCATTATTGCTTGTCTTACTACATCTTTTTTACTATCTTTCATCGTCTTTTTTCCTACTTTACTTTTTTACTTACTACTTTACTTTCACTTGTTTTTTACTATTTCTACTTTTTGTTACTTTTACTGCTTGTAACAACTTTCTCATTATTTCTTGTTTACTATAATGGCCTTCGTCTTATTTTCTACTGCTGAAAATAGACTTTCGTGACTATGAAGACTATCACCTTTCGGCTTCTGCTGAGACTCTGTTAAGATAGAAAATCGATATTTTCTTCTGTAAATTTGTATTTCTTGCTTTAAAATAATGATTTTGTTTTATTTTCAGAAAGATAACGTGAACACAGAGCATTTAGAGACTCTAGTTCGAGCCTTTTCAGGACTTTTAAGAAGTCAGCCATTATTGGCTGATCAGCTTCCCGGAATGGGCTACTTGCCTCGAATTCTGAAAAGTATGTATTTTAACGATACCGTCTGTCGATATGGGATCAGTTTATTGCATCAAGCAGCAATGAGTCAGGTATGAGTCATCATTTCTTCTTTCAAACCATTCATGGTAATAAATGGTACATGAGGAGCGACCCTTATCAGTTGAACCAAAACCTCAAAGTTCAGTTTCGACTGTAGTTTGTATATTTAAAGAATCTGCTTATTATGCTGTAAATAAGAGTTTTCCGATATCCAAATAGTCTACCGTTACCTCTTTAGGTCACGCTATTGTGATGAGTATCAGATGATACTGATCATATGAGTATCAATGATGATACTGATACATCAGTATCAGATGATACTGATGAGGAGTAGCGTGAATTCTCAAGTTAGGAAAGTTGGACCTTTTTAAGAATTTTAACGTTATATTTTTGTAAAATTCATGTTTAACGTTTTTCCTAAAGTCTATTTTTAAAGTATGCTATTTTGATGATGCTGATGAAGAATAGTGTGGAATTCTTAAGTTACGATTATTGGACTTTTGCAAGATACACAATTTTCAGTGTTACTGTTTTAGTAAAAAAAATTTCCTTACGCTTATTTCTAAAGCACGCTATTTGATAATCCTGATTAACGAAAGCGTGAATTCTTAAGTTGTGAACGTCTGGCTTTTGCAAGATGCGCGATTTTAGCGTTTCTTTTTAGTAACGTTTATACTTAACATTTAAAGTCTATTTCTAAAATATACTATTTTGATAATGCTGACGAAGAATAGCGTAGAATTCTAAAATTATGAAAAAAAGACACGCTATTTTAACATTACAGTTGTAGTAAAATTTTAGATTTAACGTTTTTTTAGCGTCCCCTTCTAAAGTACGCTATTTGATTATACTGATGGAGAATAGCTTGATTTCTTGATTTACGAAAATTGGACTTTTGCAAGATAACGTTGCTTTTTAATAAAGTGTATATTTAACGTTTTTCTAACGTCTGTTTCAAAATTACCCTATTTTGATTTTGGGAAACTCTATTATCATTAAAAACTGCATAGCTTTAGAAAAAGGGAGAGACGCCAACAAAAGATTGGCATCTTTTAGTGAAAATTTCAACTTCTTATAACCGTATACCAAAAGGCTTCAAGCCCTGATTTTCAAATTTATAAAAAAAACTAAGGGGGGGGAGGATGATTAATGTGTATGTTTTGCCGGATTTTTTATTTCCAGATGTGACTCCCCAGTCTCCCGAAATATAAATGAACCATATATTGTTTGACTTTATTGTTGACTTTATTGTTTGACTTTATTTGACTTTATTGAAAAACTTTTTTTCATAACTGGACGATGGTGGTAGTTGTATATCGTGTACTTTCTGTTGGTTTTAAGTTTTTGACGTCTCTCTTTACTTTCCATTGAAAAAAAAACTCGTCTTATTTTATGCAAGGGTACTATCGCTCTTGCTATTCTTGAGTGTCTTATTTATTCCAAATTGAAAAAAAAGAAGTTACAAAAAGTATTAAAGCTGAAAAAGTAAGACCCTGGCACTCGAAACTACCCACAGCCTCACTTTTTTTCGGGCTGATCCTACCCTTTCTGCTTCTCTCTCCTAAAAACTTTATGTTTTTTTCTTTCATTTATTCTTTCTCATTTGTAATTTGAGGTACCTGTTTCTCCCTCTCTTTTTTGCTTCAATTGTCAAATATCTCTCCCTCGCAGCCCATAAGTAGGGAGGGTGTATTTAGGTCTGTTCCTTTTCCGATAAATCTCAATATTTTTATTGTGTATCAATAATTTCCTAAATTTGTCGTATAAATTGGAAGCTCCCCCTTGGTTCCCCTAAATAAAGCTGTGAGAACAATCCTTATTAGACACTTCATGTAACAATCGAACCAATTGACTAAAATTTTGTCAATTTGTAATTTTTAAAGTTTGTCAAAAGTTTGTCAAAGTATTTTTAAGATAAAAGTTTACAAGACCTTTCTAGGACAAATTATCCTGTCGCCTAGCATAGGCTATGCAAAAGGCCGTATCCAAGATTTTTTTTGGGGGGGTGGGGGTGGGAGTTTACTAAAATAAATTGGGGGAGTGTTACATAAAAAACCTCAAAAACGCATAAAAAATTGTTTATATACATTTTTGTTACGTTTTTACGAGTCAGACAAACATTTCGGAGGGGGTTCGAACCCCCTAACCCCCCCAGGTACTGCCTTGGCTATACCCTATGGCTCCCAAGCTAGGGAAACCTACTAAAACACATCAAATACCCATAGATATTTGGAAAGAGAAAGAGTGGGAAAGGGTTTTCCTCAGGGTCGGTCCAAATTAAACTCTACGTCTGGAGTACCTGTCTCCAGATACTCTTGGTCTACATTATCCGTAAGGCGGAAGTCTTTACTGAAAACTGAGGGGAATAGTCGATCCAGTGTGTCCAATTAAGGTTCAGAATACAGGGTAAAGGGTATTTGCCAAACTTGACACCAGAAATGGCCACAACGTTTTTGCACCGCTGCGGTGGTTCTTTTCAAACGTTGTTCTTGTATTTAGAGAGCTCTGGCCCTGCTGTTCACGGAGAATGACACTTCAGCTATGACATAGTTTGAGCATGAGCTATAGTATTATTACACATATGGGTTTGAGTCATAATTTGTCTGCTGCAGTCAGAACAACAAAACAAATAACTGAAAAAACAGCAATAATTTTTTTTGCTGTCAATAATGGCAATCTGCTTGAACAACGGTGTATTTTTTCCTTCTTGTACAAACTTAGTAATTATATAGGGATTGTAATTGCAGAGATATATAATACATATGTAGATAATCAACGGTCGATTTTTGTCCAGAGCTCGCTTTTGGTTCGATATCGTATTTTCTACCACTGACAAATTTTTCAAGCATAAAGTGGCGGTTCTGGAAGAAGTATTTTGAGTATTCAATCCCCCTCCTCCCCCCTACAAAACGTGAATAAAGCATCTCTTATTAGATTGTATTGTGGATATAGACTTATCATGAACTGAACCCCTCCAAAAAATTTGTTATATCCGTGGCAAGGTTTTTGCATGATATATTGAAATTTGTCCAATAGACCTTTGAAAGGGACAATGTTAGTAATAAAAGAAAACCTTTACCCTTGTAGTTTTAACCAAATTTTCTCAGTTATTTATTAGTTCTGATTATTTACAAAATATCTTATTCAAGATTTTCTTCTCTTCTTCTATCTTTTGAATGCAATTTTAACCTTGTTGGTTTTCAGGCATGTGTTGAAGCATTAAGCAGATTAGAATGCATTCCACCGTTGCAAACTAGTTTAATCCGAAGGCCAGAATTATCAGAGTATACTTGTGATACCCTATCTAGACTTTACGCATCAGGGGTTGAAGATTTGGTAGACCAGGTAAACCTTTAGTTTTCTTTTTTCTCTCTTTTTTAACCCTTCATTTAACGTCATCGATCATAAAAAATCATGTACCCATCTGCAGGTAATGTCATGGCTTTGTTATTTCCAAAGACGACAGCCAAAATGTTGGCTGTTTAAGATGTTGGCAGTCATAAAAAATCATTTGCCCATCTACAGGTAATGTCATGGCTTTGGTTGTTTTCAAAGACGACAGCCAAAATGTTGGCTGTTTAAGATGTTGGCGGTCATAAAAAATCATGTACCCATTTACAGGTAATATCATGGCTTTGGTTGTTTTTAAAGACGACAGCCAAAATGTTGGCTGTTTAAGATGTTGGCGGTCATAAAAAATCATGTATCCATCTACAGGTAATGTCATGTCTTTGGTTGTTTTCAAAGACGACAGCCAAAATTTTGGCTGCTTAAGATGTTGGCGGTCATAAAAAATCATGTACCCATTTACAGGTAATATCATGGCTTTGGTTGTTTTTAAAGACGACAGCCAAAATGTTGGCTGTTTAAGATGTTGGCGGTCATAAAAAATCATGTACCCATCTACAGGTAATATCGGTGGCCGGCGTTTACCCCCTCCCGGCAAATACCCCCCCCCCCCGGAAAATACCCCCACGGAAGATAACCCCCCGCGTAAAATACCCCCCGGAAAATACCCTGCGGAAAGTACCCCCCCCCCTCCCCAATAAAAAAAAAAAAAAAAAAAAAAAAAAAAAAAAAAAAAAACGTGGAAAATAAGGCTTTCCAAGTTTGAAAATTTTATTTGAGTTTTATTTTTTTTAATTTCCGTAGGGGGATGGAATTTTGGGACTTGTGTATTATGCGCCACTCACTCAAGTTTACGCTGTGTAAAATTCTAGAACACACCGGTTTTTTGTTCGTTTCTTCGTTACTTTAGAAATAAATTTGCGCTATAGGTTTGCACATTAGGGGGGGGGGGGGGGGGGGGGGGTAAGCATAACGGGTCTGCATGCAAAATGTGTTTGGTACAATTATTCTGAATATTAGATAGATAGACAATAAATGTATTTTAAAGCCAAATATAGTGGCTGGGAGAATTTTAAATAGTTTCCAGGAGATGAAATTTTAAGAAGAAATTTTACGCTGGGTGAATTTGCAAGAATTCATATACGAAATTTCTTTATGTCTTGCTTTCTCTTTGCCGATTTAATTTTACGCGTGGGGATATTAAGGGTAATTGTCCGGGCTAAATCTTCGCCAGGATTGAATTGTCCAGAGGATATTTCTATGGGGAAGGGTTTTTTGTGGGGGATGGCATTTTTGGGGGGGTTAAGCACCCCCCCCCCCCATTCACTATATTCATTTATGTTATTTTACTGTGTTCATGGCCGTATATTTTGCTTTAAAATACACTTATTTGTCTATCTATCTAATATGCAGAATATTTGTACCAAATACATTTTGCATGCAGACCCGTTATGCTTACCCCCCCCCCCTCTAATGTGCAAATCCATAGCGCAAATTTATTTCTAAAGTAACGAAGAAACTAACAAAAAAAACGGTGTGTTCACGAATTTTACACAGCGTAAACTTGAGTGAATGGCACATAATACACAAGTACCAAAATTCCACCCCCCTACGGAAATTAAAAAATGGGAGGGCATTTTTTGGGGGTTAAACATCCCCCCCCCCATTCACTATATTCATTTATGTTATTTTACTGTGTTCATGGCCGTATATTTTGCTTTAAAATACACTTATTTGTCTATTTATCTAATACGTAGAATAATTGTACCGAACGCATTTTGCATGCAGACCCGTTATGCTTACCCCCCCCCCTAATGTGCAAATCTATAGCGCAAATTTATTTCTAAAGTAACGAAGAAACTAACAAAAAAAACGGTGTTCTCGAATTTTACACTGCGTAAACTTGAGTGAGTGGCGCATAATACACAAGTACCGAAATTCCATCCCCCTACCTAAATTAAAAAATAAAACTCAAATAAAATTCTCAAATTTGGAAGGCCTTATTTTCCACGTTTTTTTTTTGGGGGGGGGGAGGTATTTTCCGCGGGGGGTATTCTCCTAAAACCGGTAATGTCATGGCTTTGGTGTCTCAAAGACAACAGCCAAAATGTTGGCTGTTTGAAGAAGAGGTGGTCGTAGTCTCGGCAAAAAAATGTTAGCAGCGAGAATCGCTATTATAAAATATGATTGAAACTGATTAATCGTGCAACTTGTATATATCAAACATGCAACTAGCCTTTGTATATGACTTCGTTTTTTGGTGTGTGTTTTTTTATTGTGTGATTTAATTACTCAATTGAGCCCCTGCGCACAGGTCATTTGACCTTCTAGTAATGGCTATGTTTATTTCATTGTTTATTATTTTTGTGAATTGTCGAAAATAAAGGTATCAATCAATAAAAAAAAAATAAATAAACATGTCCTTTTTCGCACTGTAAAGCCTAGCTCTAAATAGTTTGCAATCTCATAATTTACGGCCCCTTTCCTAGGGGCCCTGGTCCCTGTCATTCCTGGAGACGTATTTTGTTTAACTATTCGGCTATTTCAGGCCGAATCTCTATCTCAAAGTTTTGAGAAGATGTCCTGGGGTTACGGGGGTGGCCGGGTATTGAAAAGGGGCAAGAGGGGCTTGTCCAATCACTTTCAGCTCGTAAAAAGTGCACTAAACTTATAATTTTGAAATGAATGAGCTCCCTCCCAAGACTGATGAAAAGTGAAAATTGGTTTTTGGCCCTCGATAGTAAAATAGAAATAAAAACAATTTTAACGTTTTATCTCCCAATGCACGAAAAAAAGAATAGTCCTATGATCTAAAAAAACACAAATTTTAAGACTAAAGGGGAACTTCGAGTGGGGGGGGGGGGGGTCATGACAAAAAGGCTATTTGCGAGTAGTTATAAATAACCCATTACTGCAGCTTACTTTCATGTTTAGTATTACCAGTTCTTTTTATTATCATTTTTTTTTATTACCAGTCCGTATCAAGATAAAAGTGTCTCCATTTTTTTTTTATGCCTTCTGTCTTTATTATTAATCCTTCAAATTATGCATGCACACTGGCATTCGCTTAACAAAATCAAAAGATTCTATGTGCATCCATATAGTTAAAATTGTGTGTGTCATACCTCATAAACAGTTAAGAGTATTAAATTGAAACTTCAGAGGTGGATACCTGTAAGAGATACGATTTCAAAATACCCCTAGCGTTTCTATAACAACCAATCAATATTCAAAAGCACTTTAATTTTCTTGTTCCTTATCAATGATAGAAAAACAAATCAAAATTACCACAAATATGAGACATGAGTTATCAGATGATGCGATTTATGCCTTAAGGAAGCTGTATACGACAGGTGCTGATCAGGTTAATCTTTAGTTGTAGAACCTTTTTAAGCCCCAGAAAAGATAGTATTCGATATTGGGTTAAGAAATGCCATACCAGCAACCATTATATGGTTGAATAAAACATATAAAACAACATTTTCTCTTAATAACTTAATCATGAAAATGATAAGTATTTTTGAAATAATTTAAATAATCTAATAATAGTACAATTCAACTGGTCAGTTATTAAACTGTGATTAATTTTTGCCAGAAATGTTTCCTAATAATCTGGAATGCTTGCATTTTAATATGTTTTTCGCTTTTCTGAGGCGACTTATTGAGAGTTTATGTATGAGACTGAGGTTTCAAAAAAAAACTGTTTGGGCAAAAAACTGCTATTTTTTTCAAATATTATACGATTCTTATTTTTCTTATTTTGGTTAGACTCTTTGATTATTTTTAACTTTATGAAGGCCTTACAAGTCAAGTGTTGGAGACTTGTTTTATGAATGAGGTAAATATTCAGTTTAATGAGGTAATAGTTGAATGAGGTAATAGTTTAATGAGGTCATGGTTTAATGAGATAATAGTTTAATGAGGTAATAATTTAATGAGGTAATAGTTTAATGAGGTAATAATTTAATGAGGTAATAGGTTAATGAGGTAATAATTTAATGAGGTAATAGGTTAATGAGGTAATAGTTTAATGAGGTAATATTTTAATGAGATAATAGTTTAATGAGGTAATAATTTAATGAGGTAATAGTTTAATGAGGTAATAATTTAATGAGGTAATAGGTTAATGAGGTAATAATTTAATGAGGTAATAGTTTAATGAGGTAATGGTTTAATGAGATAATATTTTAATGAGGTAATAATTTAATGAGGTAATAGTTTAATGAGGTAATAATTTAATGAGGTAATAGGTTAATGAGGTAATAATTTGTTGTATTATTTTAAATTGTATTATTAAATTGTTATTTAGTTAAATTCTATTATTTTATATTAGTATAAGAAATACCACACCATTAATAATCGTCTGTTTTAAAAAAAATGTAAAATAACGGTTATTTGTCACCTATTTTTAATAATTTAATTTTCAAAATAATAATTATTATCATTTTTGATAATCTAAAAGTTCGAGATAAGATATATTTATTAACAAATATAATATTTACAATACCATTCTATAACCATCAAGGAAAGACGTTGGGTTTTTTGATGGTTCTTTCCATCCTTAGTACTAATTATATATTCAGGACTCCATTTATAAAATAAAATACAAAAATATTAATCGAAATCATTAATACTAATATTACTACAAACACCTCACTACAGTATCAAGCCGTGTGAGGCCAACACAGCTACGCACGCTTTTCCTCTATCACAATCTATGTAAAGCCTCCCTCTTTAAAACCCTCCCAAGAAGTTCCAATTTCACTTAAATCCTTCCTTACGACTTTCTCAACCTGCTTTTTGTTTGGCCCTAGATGGTTGGCTTTTAGTTTGGCCCTAGATGGACAACCTGCTTCGGGGACAACCTGCTTTTGGTTTGGCCCTAAATGTTTGGCATTTGGTTTGGCCCTAAATGGACAACCTGCTTCAGGGACAAGCTGCTTTTGGTTTGGCCCTAAATGTTTGGCATTTGGTTTGGCCCTGGATGGACAAACTGCTTCGGGGACAACCTGCTTTTGGTTTGACCCTAAATGGTTGGCATTTGGTTCAACCCTAGATGGACAACCTGCTTTTGGTTTGGCCCTAGATGGTTGGCTGAAATGGACGATCTGTGGCAATCTGTCATCCTTCATTCGCAGAACTTGTCCTAGCCGTCTCAACCTTTCTTTTATTATAGGATAGGCCTAGCAACCGGGATTTTGCATAGCTTAATGTTTAAAATACGGTCAGTCAGACGGGTACCTGAAATAATCCGTTGACATTTCTCTAGAAAAGATCTAATAAATCCTCCTGTGTCTTTCGGAGCTCCTTCGTTCGTCCAATCTTTCCACTTTGACAAGAGGGGAGGGGTTTCTAATTTTTTTTTTTCTTGCAACTTCTATCAGAAGGATTTTCGAACCTTGACGAAGATGAAAATAACAGTTAACGTTATAATTGTGCCTTTTCGGGGCCTTTACCCAATATAACTTTGTCAGGGGTGAGTAATGCTAAATCCTTGTCGACAGAAAGAGGTTATCACATTATCTTAACCAGACTTGATGGGAGGTAACAGCTAATGTCCTAGTTATGCATTTTAGGGATTTTATTTGGGAAAATTGTTTTTGCACTGGCTATCTGGAATACCCTAATCAACCAATAAATGTACCCGCGACAATAAAGATTGAGTTTCAATTACTTTAAACCATATTTTAATCGTTTAATCATATTCAATTAAACTTTATTAAATTTTGATTACTTTTACCTACATTTCTACGACCTTTTTAAAAATTGGAGAAATAATAAAGGTGCTCTATATAATTAAAGTGCTCTCTAGACTCAGGTTTATCAATTGGGGGGGGGGCATGTGCAAGAGGATTGTTATCTAGACGCTTGGGATCCTGGCTACAGAAGAAACAAAGGTTTAGCGACATTGTGTGCTGTGTATCCCATACTTTAGTTTTATAGTTAATTAATTAATGTGTAATTAATCAATAAAAAATTGTAATGAATTAATTAAGTTCAAATCTCATAAATCTAATAAATTTAATTAAATTTAATTAAATATTTTTGACAATTTATCTTAAAAGTTTTTTCGGTGGTGAAGATCGCTAGTCACGATGTTTTCGTTGCAGCGGCAACGAAAGTGTATCTCGCTAGTGAGTACCTCTAATCATATCTTTAAATTTTAAAGAATATAAAATATTCAAATAATCCTATGCGCCTGGGTGGGGGGATTTCTTATGCGCCGGAAAAATTTTAAATTTTTGTGAAAATGAGGCAAAAACTAGCCGTTCTTCATTTTAAGTATCTAAGAAAGATCTGAGCTCACAGAATTCCATGCTAAATATTGTTGATAATGTTTGATGAAAAATATAAATATAATACAGAAAACTAGGGTGATTCTCAGCCAGTAAAAAAAAATAAATAAAAAAAGAAGTCAAAAGACGAAAACGGATATTTTGGCAAAGATTTTCGTCAAGCCGTCCTCAGTGTTAAAAAAAAAGGTTTGACTTTTTCAAACTTCAGGTATTGCCAGCCAGGGCCGTATCCAGAATTTTTTTTTGGGGTGGGGGGGAGGATTTACACAAGGATTTTATTCGGGAGGGGTTTCACAAAAAAAACTTCGAAAAATTGATAAAAGAGTTGCTTATATTCACTTTTGTTACGTTTTTACGAGTCGAACGAACATTTCGGGGAGGGGGGTTAACCACCCCCCTCCCCCTTTGATACGGCCATATAAGCCAGTGTAATCTTAGAACGTATTTGTGTCGATGATTGCATTTTGTTTACAGAAGAAGGGGAAAACTGTGTGTGTTCATGGGCCTTAATTTCAGTTACAATTTTAAGCGAATTATTTTCAGGCTTTAAAATGTGATCTTATTCCTGCTTTACTGAATATCCTGGATCCTTGCATAATAAGGGCTCCCGAAGAGGCCACAGCGGTCACTCCAGCCGTGAAAGCCAACGCCGTGTCAGCTTTAAAATCGATGAGTCGAAGTCCGTTTTATGGTGAAAAGGTGAATTCAATCTTGTCAAAGTCTGAAGTGTGGTCACAGTACAAAGATCAAAGACACGACCTATTTTTGACAAATACGCAGGCTACTGGATACCTGACAGGTAAATCCCTTCCAATTTCTCTTGACAAAATAATATTGATTCAAAATATAAATTTAAATTAAGTCAAAATTAAAATAATTAAATTTCTCTGAATTTAGTTTGATGAAATCAATTCTTAGTGTGTTAAATGTAAACTAAAATCATTAAATTTAATAAATTAACCTAAAATTAATTTATTTGAAGAAGGATTAATTAAGCTAAATTTAGTCGAATTTAAATTGTAGCTGAATTAAATTTTCTTTGAATAATTAAGCTTAAAAAATGTATTTAAAAAAAAATATAAAAATGTAATCGGGCCAGCAATATATCAACGATAATTCTAAAGGAGGTATGTTTCATCACATTAGCTTTCAAGTTTAAAAACCTTCGTTATGTCAAAACCTAAGATAAAAAATTGATTTTTACTGTTTCTAAGAAGCAGTTGTTTTTAAAAACAAGGTTCGCTAAATACTCTCAACACTGTTCTGGTATCAAAAGATCCAATTTGAAACTATATCTGCGACTGAGAAAAGGGAATACAAAAAGTTGTAGGAAAAGAGAGATACTTCTAATTTTCTAATTAGAAACCCAATTAGGTTTTAAATTAATTTTTCAAATAAGAACCAAATAAGGTGGAGAACCGATTATACCATTTGATAGAAGTTTTTGTTTGTTTGAGAGGTTTGAGAGGTTTTGTTTGTTTGATTAGATGTTGAGTAGTTTTGTTTGAGAGTATTTTGTAAATCTATGTTTTGAAAAATACTGCGTAACGTCTTTTGTATTACCTCAACTGATTTAATGGGGGGGGGGGGGTCAATTTAAAAAGATGTAGTCCCTCTTCAGTTTATAAAGAAATATATTAAGTCAAAATTAAATTTATATTAAAAATTAAATTAAAAATTAAATATATATTTTATTAAAAAATATATTTCAGCATATGTTTTCAGAGAGATGGATCAATATTGAAAAAGTGTATGTTATGGCACAATTTTTCCAGCAGGAACGGAGGTCCTTACCCCCTCAGTTATACAGTTAAATTGAGGAAATTCAAAATATATATATATATATATATATATATATATATATATATATATATATATATATATATATATATATATATTATATATATATATATATATATATATATATATATATATATATATATATATATATATATATATATATATATATATATATATATGTGTGTGTGTGTGTGTGTGTGTGTGTGTGTGTGTGTGTGTTCTGGATTTTTGTTCAGAAACTGAACAATTTCTATTAATGGTACTCATCAATGGTCATCAATGGTACTCAACAAGGTTCGCTAAATACTCTCAACACTGTTCTGGTATCAAAAGATCCAATTTGAAACTATATCTGCGACTGAGAAAAGGGAATACAAAAAGTTGTAGGAAAAAAGAGATACTTCTAATTTTCTAATTAGAAACCCAATTAGGTTTCAAATTAATTTTTCAAATAAGAACCAAATAAGGTGGAGAACCGATTATACCATTTGATAGAAGTTTTTGTTTGTTTGAGAGGTTTGAGAGGTTTTGTTTGTTTGATTAGATGTTGAGTAGTTTTGTTTGAGAGTATTTTGTAAATCTATGTTTTGAAAAATACTGCGTAACGTCTTTTGTATTACCTCAACTGATTTAATGGGGGGGGGGGTCAATTTAAAAAGATGTAGTCCCTCTTCAGTTTATAAAGAAATATATTAAGTCAAAATTAAATTTATATTAAAAATTAAATTAAAAATTAAATATATATTTTATTAAAAAATATATTTCAGCATATGTTTTCAGAGAGATGGATCAATATTGAAAAAGTGTATGTTATGGCACAATTTTTCCAGCAGGAACGGAGGTCCTTACCCCCTCAGTTATACAGTTAAATTGAGGAAATTCATAATAAATATATATATATATATATATATATATATATATATATATATATATATATATATATATATATATATATATATATATATATATATATATATATAATATATATATATATATATATATATATATATATATATATATATATATATATATATATATATATATATATATATAATATATATATATATATATATATATATATATATATATATATATATGTGTGTGTGTGTGTGTGTGTGTGTGTGTGTGTTCTGGATTTTTGTTCAGAAACTGAACAATTTCTATTAATGGTACTCATCAATGGTGGTTTTCTGTTAATTGATAGAAACTTAATTTCCTTCATTTTTTTATATTTCCTCAATTAGTTTCTATTCATGGTGCTAATTAATGGTGGTGTTCTGTTAATGGATTAATTAAAAAAAACTTTTTCCACAAAATAAGTTTTTGAAAGAAAAGTAAACTCCATTAAACAAAAAATGAGCAAAAATAAAATCAAGTAATCTACCAAGCTCGAATCTACCATAAATCAGCATCGATAAATAAATGAAACCCAAAACGAACAGAAATTACAATAAATAACCGATTCAAACTCAAAACGAGCAGAAATTAACATAAGTTGGGCGCAAAACCCCTATGCCTTCCCAAGGCCAGAACAAAATTTGCACTTTACTGAAAAAATATAAATGTTTTTACTTTTATAACTTTAATAAATCAAATAGTTTTAACATTTTGATTACTAAATATCAGTATAGGTATATTAAACTGACAATGCACATTCGTTTGTATTTTTTTCAGTAAGGTGCAAATTTTGTTCTGGCTTTGGGAAGGCATAGGGGTTTTGCGCCCAACTTATGTTAATTTCTGTTCGTTTTGGGTTTCATTTATTTATCGATGCTGATTTGTGGTAGTTTCGAGCTTGGTAGATTACTTGATTTTATTTTTGCTCATTTTTTCTTTAATGGAGTTCTTTACTTTTCTTTGAAAAACTTATTTTGTGGAAAAAGTTTTTTTAATTAATATCTGTTCGTTTTATATTGACATAGTCTTTTCAGGGAAAAAGAAAATACCACTTTAAATCTTTTCGTTTTTTAAGGCTTTATAGTTTAGACTTTATAGTTCTTTACTTAGGCAGCGCTAGCGCGCTGCCTATGATAGAAGTTATTTTCCATAAATTTCTGTTCTATTTCCTCCAGCAATTTTTATTAATAGTGGTGTTACATTAATTGATAGAAAACAATTTCTATCAATTTATTGTTCCATTTTCTCCATTAATTTCTATTAATGGTACTAATCAATGGTGGTTTTCTGTTAATTGATAGAAATTAATTTTTTCTATTTCCTCAATTAGTTTCTATTCATGGTGCTAATTAATGGTGGTGTTTTGTTAATGGATAGAAATTATTTTCCATCAAATTCTTTTCTATATCCTCCATTAATTTCTATCAATAATGGTGTTATATTATTTGATAGAAAACAATTTCTGTCAATTTATCGTTCCATTTCCTCCATTAATTTCTATTAATGGTACTAATTAATGGTGGTTTTCTGTTAATTGATAGAAATTAATTTTTTCTATTTCCTCAATTAGTTTCTATTCATGGTGCTAATTAATGGTGGTGTTCTGTTAATGGATAGAAATTATTTTCCATCAAATTCTTTTCTATATCCTCCATTAATTTCTATCAATAGTGATGTTATATTAATTGATAGAAAATAATTTCTATCAATTTATCGTTCTATTTCCTCCATTAATTTATATTCATTGTACTAATTAATGGTGGTGTTCTATTAATTGATACAAACTAATTTATATAAATTTTGTTGGTCTATATCCTCCATTAATTTATATTCATTGTAGTAATTTTAGTAAATGGTAGAAACTAATTCGTATAAATTTTGTTGTTCTAATTCCTCCATTAATTCATATTCATTGTGCTAATTAATGGTGGTGTTCTATTAATTGATAGAAACTAATTTTTATGAATTTTGTTGTTTTATTTCTTTTATTAATTTATATTCATTGTGCTAATTAATGGCGGTGTTCTATTAATTGATATAAACTAATTTCTATAAATTTTATTGTTCTACTTCCTCTATTAATTTATATTTCTTGTGCTAATTAATGGTGGTGTTCTATTAATTGATAGAAGTTAATTTCTATAAATGTTGTTGTTCTATTTGTTCGATTAGTTTATATTCATTGTTCTAATTAATGGTGTTCTATTAATTGATAGAAATTATTTTTTATAAATTTTTTTTCTATTTCTTCTATTAATATATATTAATGGTACTAATTAATGACGGTGTCCTGTTAATTGATAGAAACTAATTTCTATAAATTTTGCTGCTCTTTTCCTCCATTGTTTATATTCCTTGCGCTAATTAATGGTGGTGTTCTATTAATTGATAGAAACTAATTTCTATAAATTTTTTTGTTCTATTTTCTCCATTAATTTATATCCATTGTGCTAATTGATGGCGGTGTTCTA
The DNA here is from genome assembly GCA_027921565.1 of Artemia sinica. Lineage (NCBI taxonomy): Eukaryota > Metazoa > Arthropoda > Branchiopoda > Anostraca > Artemiidae > Artemia > Artemia sinica. The sequence goes on from CM051261.1 coordinate 61,048,388, forward strand.
TTAATTGATAGGAATTAATCTCTATAAATTTTGTTATTCTATTTATTCCATTAATTTATATTCCTTTTGCTAATTAATGGTGGTGTTCTTTTAATTGATAGAAATTTATTTCTACAAATTTTGTTGTTCTATTTCTTCTATTAGTTTATATCCATTATGCTATTTTTTGTTGTTCCATTTCTTCTATTAATTTATATTCATTGTGCTAATTAATGGCGGTGTTCTGTTAATTGATAGAAACTAATTTCTATAAATTTTGCTGTTCTACTTCCTCCATTGATTTATATTCCTTTTGCTAATTAATGCCGGTGTTTTATTAATTGATAGGAATTAATTTATATAAATTTTGTTGTTCTAATTCCACCATTAATTTATATTCATTGTGCTAATTAATGGTGGTGTTCTATCAATTGATAGAAAGTAATTTCTATAAATTGTTTGCTCTATTTCTTCCATTAATTTTCTTTTGAGACGCAAATCTGTTCTTTTTTTATAGGTTCCAGTGCGATTTCTGGATCCTTGACATACCAATCCTACAACTCAGGATCGATTCCCACACCAGGGAAACCACCACTGTGGGAATATTAACTGCACATGGTTCTTCGTCTGGTTGATGTTGAGATTGGTTCACTTTTTTGCAAAGATATTTGCTTACTCTTCTATAGGAGTTGATTGAATCTTGTCTATATTAACAAATATACTCTAATTTCCTTGATTTAATTTCTGTTTTTTCAGTTCGATATTTCTGTATGGCCTATTAGAAGTCTAATTTTACATGGAAGTCGTAATTGGGGGGGGGGGGAGTCTTTAGAATAGTTAATAGCTATACAATAACGGTGATGAGAGTAAAAACAGGATCTAAATAAATTTTGACTTCCATTGAGCCAACTAAATAAAATATGTTTTATATAACAATCTTAAATATGGTGAATACTACAACGAGAACAAGAAAAAAGAGGAATCTAATTTTACACGGGAGTCTTTATTGGGTGGGGGGTCTTTGTAATAGTTAATAGCTATACAATAAAGGTGATGATAGTAAAAACAGGATCTAAATAAATTTTACCTCCATTGAGCCAACTAAATAATGTATGTTTTCATATAATAATCTAAAATATTGCAAGTACTTCAACGAGAACAAGGAAAAAGATGAGGTAGTATTTTTGGGACCTATGCAGCGGATATCTTTTGATCAAAGATATGTATTTGAACTTCTGTAGCCAGGTTCAGACGCCTGAGGGATTGACAGAAGAGTTCCAGACATCAGCAGGTGTTCTTCAGGGTTGCCTCCTATCCCCTCATCTATTTATTCTGTTTCTAAATGCAGCTTTATCACTTGCTAAAACCATAGACGGTGCATCCATTTGAGGGAAACTTGTCGACAAATTAGTGTACGCAGACAACATCGTGAAAATTAACAGTCATGGACATCTTCTGCAGACAGACACAAACGAGATAGTGTCAGCAACCGAAGCCCTTGGGATGGTTGTCAACACAGCAGAAACGAAAATCATGCGGGTATCTAGAGACTCTGCACCCAAAGCCATACTCCTAACCATAAAAGGAGAGCAATTTGAAAATGCAGAATCTTTTGTCTACCTCGGCCGTCTTTTAACCTCTAACAACGATTGCTCAAAATCGATTAGGTGTAGACTGGGCCTTGCAACCAGCAGCTTCAAGAGCCTATCATCAATTTGGAAGTCTTTAACTCTCTCATAATCCCCATTGCTATGTATGCAAGTGAAACATGGTTAATTAAAGCTGATGACTAAAGGCGAATCTCCGCGTTTGAAACAAAATGCCTCCGTCGGATAGCAGGGATCACCCACATCGACCGAGTATCCAATGAAGACCTCCGTAAACTCCTCCACCGCTCATACACTATCATGGACCGAATTAGAAATCAGCAACTCCACTGGCTTGGTCATATCCAACGAATTTCATCAAATCAACTCCTCAAAATCACGTTTGAAGGACCGGTACATGGCAAACGACCCCTTGGCCGACCTCGCAAGAGATGGTACGACAACTTCAATGGTCAGAACCTCACCCAACTCCTGCGTCTTGCACCAGAAAGAACCGAATACAGTCGTCATATTCAACGATTAGTGAGAAGAGAAGAAGCCCCAATACAGCCACAAAGACCGGATGGGATATAAGTAAATAAGTTATGCAGCGGATACTAACTCCCTCTTTAACTCTTTTTTCTATTTAAGTAATGCAAACGTCTCTAAATTTATCTAAATGTTGACAAAAAAGAAAAAAAAATCCTTTTGGACGTTCTATGCTTTCGGACGGGAATGCCAAATAACTAGCGACACCAGGACTTAAAACCAGGACTTTGTCCTTTACTCACGGACAAAGGATTTAAAGTTTAGCGTGCTAACCACTCTGATAGGACGGCTAAATGTTGATATGCTACCCATAAATTATCAGTATAAATTGTACTTTTAACCTTTGTTTTGATTGACATTAAGACAAGGAAAATAGCCTATAAAGCTTGCCTTACCTTCGGTAGAAATACAACACAAGAGAATTAAAGCATAGACGGCCATAATATAACTAACTAAGTCTCCCTCAAGATATTGAACTGTTCAACAATTCTGAAAGAAGTTCCCAATTTAGATATTTTGCTTGAAATCGCCATCTATGATAAAAGAAGATGTAAATTTCTTGCATTTTCATAATTTAAGAAAAAACTGTTATTTAAACGGAAAGTGTTAAATTTGAGCTTAAATTTTTAGGTCATTTTATAAAAATAAATTTGAAGTTAAAACTTCGTTTTAGATAAAAAAAAAAAAAGAATACATATGATTCGATTCGTCCACTTACACAATGTTTCAGTTAAAAATTACTTATTAATTCCTCGAGTAAATTCGAAATGTCTCTTATATGTCCAGTTTCTTTTAATTTTTTTTTTTACCTAATTTAGTGATTGTTAGATTCAATAGATCAACTACCTTTTTTCTATTTTTGATTAGGACTTCTAACAGGCTAGAAACTTGGGAGAAAACAGCGAGACATTTTTGCTTTTGATATTTTGTTTAGTGTGGCATTCTTAGAAGAAAAACAAGAATTTTGTCTTTTTAAAGCAGCCTATATTGAAAGTTGAAAAATTCTACTTTGCTTTTGTGAAAATTTGTAGACAAATACAGTAGCAATTTTGTACTAAACTTTACTTGAGACTAAAGTCCCAGTATCCATCCCCATTTTCAAATGCCATTTTTGATTTTCTCTTTTTCCAACTGCCAAAAAAGAGGACTAAGTCTATGACTGATGCGAAATATAATATTTAGAACCAAAATACATATACAAACTTTATAATACACATAAATATACAATTATTTTTAATAAATACAATATAACATTTTATATACAAAAATAGAAAAATAATCACTGGAATAATCACCAAAGAATAATCACTGGCTGCTCTGCCCCATTTTCAAATGTCACATCATTGTGACATTTTAAGAGAAACAGAACCCTCTAAATTTTTAAATCAATTCTCTTATATTGTTCATCCCTTACTTGACGACTTTTGACATTTCTTTGTGATCGTTGTGACATTTTCAAAATCACTGCCTCGTTTTCAAATGTTACATTTGATTCTCTTATGTTGCTCCAACCATCAAAAAATAGGGCTAAGCCTATGACTGATCCGAATATAACATTTATAAATAAAATTGTGCATGTGTGCATATTAGTAAATGCATTTGGGAATGCCTAGTCATAACTGGATTTAAATAGGGCTAAGCCTATGACTGATCCGAATATAATATTTATAAATAAAGTTGTGCATGTGTGCATATTAGTAAATGCATTTGGGAATGCCTAGTCATAACTGGATTTAAATAGGACTAAGCCTATGACTGATCCGAATATAACATTTATAAATAAAGTTGTGCATGTGTGCATATTAGTAAATGCATTTGGGAATGCCTAGTCATAATTGGATTTAAATAGGGCTAAGCCTATGACTGATCCGAATATAACATTTATAAATAAAGTTGTGCATGTGTGCATATTAGTAAGTGCACTTAGGAATGCCTAGTCATAACAGGATTTGAAGAACCTGAAACCCATATTAACCCATAAATATAGAACTGCCTCTATGTTTAATACCATGCAGACTTCGTGTTATTTTCACTTTTCTAAAAATTTCTTTTAACCAGCTCAAAAAAAACAGTTGACGTAAATGTACTGAGAAATAACATTGTTATTAGTCGAATTTCACGTAATGTCAACGTTACTTGTGGGACATCATATTCTGAATCAGCTACTGTAAGAAATATCTACTGCAAGTAGAATAAAAGTGAATTTTAACAATATATGTATACTTTTCACACAATTAAGAAATTTTGTGTGTACATACTAGCTGTATCGCCCATAATCTCTATTTAATGTTGTCAGTTTTAAGATGCAGCCCTAGAAGACCAAGGTTCGCTTGGTGGAGGAAATTTCAGACTTAAAAACGATGTTCAGACCCCCCCCCCCTCCTGGAAATGTATACCCCCCATAGCCTGATTTACACAAGAAACATTTGTTTGTGTGATTTTTCTATATTTCGTTTTTTAAACCAAGATACAAAGGGGAAGGTAATTTTCCAACTCTAGGTGTCAATTTTCCCTTCCGATTGGCATCCCTAGCAAGTTTTAGTTAATGTAAGGTTTCTACCGCAACGCTGCCAAGAACAGTTCAGATTTTCTGGATATTCTTTATCAGACAAGCTCAGCGGGTAAGTGGATAATTCAGACTTTACTTTTCAAATACTTTAAGTTAAAAATACTGTGGCTATTTTTAATTAAGAAAAATTTCCATAGGGGATTCTCCGTGGGAGGGAATTTCCGCAGGGTCAGGGGGATTTATTTGGTGAAATTTATCCGCAGAGCTTTTTCACTGGATAAGACCATTTTTGTTTTTTTTTTTTTTCAAATAACAAAAATGTTTTTTTTTGTACACCATATGGTACTTTATAACTGCCTTATTAAGTCAAATTTATGAAAAACAATTAAATACAGAAATTAGTTTATAAATGAGCCCATAGTTAGCTCTCTATGACATCCATGTGTCCGGCCCGGGCTTTCCATTCCAGAAATGTCACCCAAATTGCACTTTTAGTGTACCATATGACACTTTATGACGGTCTTATTGAGTCTAATTTATAAAAAAAAAAATGATAAGATATAAGAATTAGCTTTTAAATGAGCCTGAAACAAATCTCTATGATGTTCCAGTGCCTCAGTAGTGACGAAGAAAAAATAAAAGGACATATCACGGCTGCTCATGTAAAAAAGTGATTTTTATTTGTTGTTCAATGAGGGGGTTTGAAATTTTCCTGTCTAAGGTTTCGACAATGACAATTAAATGGGTACATTTTTTGATTTGCTAAGACGTCATTTTCAAATCACATGCAACTGAGTGGGTGCAGTTTTTCATTTGTTAAGACGTCATTTTCAAATCAAATGGAACTGAGAGAGCGCACTTTTTCATTTATTAAGACGTCATCTTCAGATCACATGTAACTGAGAGGGTGCACTTGTTCATTTGTTAAGACGTCATTTTCAAATCACATGCAACTGAATAACCCGATGCGCTGTGTTGGAATACTGCATAATTTAGTGGCGAGATTTAGCTTCCTGTGATAGGAGCAGGAGTTGAAGGAACTGGAAGGAGGATAGGCACAGTAATATTAACGGTTAAAGCTGGCAAAAAAGCAAATCTAATATGAAACTCACCATCACCCACCCGAAACTTTTTTTACAATACACTACTGTCGTCTGCAGTAATTCATTGCTGACGGCCTTAGTAAAAGCTGAGTTCACTACTTAATTTTATGTTAGTCTGATGCTTGTGCAGTATTTATCTATGTGTTATGTAAAGCCTGAAATTAACCGAGTAACGGCTTTGCTAAATACTAACTTTTCTTTGTTATCACTTGAAGAAACATATCCTAATGAAGACTTGGGAAGGAACAGGCTATCTTTACTTTTTAACTGTTTGGTACCCTCCCCCCTCCCCCCTCCACATCTGGTAAAAGAGCGCATGGATTTGTGGTGCCATGATCAGGAAATCTGGGATGCTAAATATTTTGTAAATTATAAGTTCAGAAGAAGTGCGTGTATAGGCTCAGCGATGTAAGATAGCCAAACTTTTTGTTCATTAATCAGGTCCGTAAAAACCAGGTCTCCCTAGCTCTCAACTTTGATGTGTGTTATTAAAAATTTAATTTGTATGTATTTTATTTGGTTACAAAAGGCTAACAAAACCAAGAAAGGGCAGAGCTCCTTACTTTCTTTGATTGGTTCAGAATCAACAGTAAAAAAAACAACGAAAAGTGGAACAACAAGAAGAAGGTATTGAAAGGGGACTTGATTCCCATCTACATCTTCTTCTAGTAACACAATAACAGAAAGTGGAGACAACCTAAACAGTGAAAGCAGCTCAACTTTTGATCAAACTAGTTAACAAACATGATCCATTTAATCGTCCAGCCTCAGCTTTGGCTCATTTGTGATGGCCCCTTTCAACGGAGAGACTTGATTTTTTCCTTTGGCTATCGGGGGAAATTTTTTTTATATTATTAATATTATAAAGATTATAACTGGAATTGTATAATTAAAAACAACTTTTTTGATTCTTTCTTATTTGGACCTATAGTGTGTAAGTGGTCCCAACACTGGTGTTTGACAGTTAATACGGCCCTCCGACAGAAAAGTTTGGAGGCCCTGGTATAAAGGATAAGCCTAAAGAAGTAATTAAATTCACGCCAGAATTTCTTAATTCCATTGAAATTGCTGATTTGCCACCCCATAACTAAAAACTAAAGAATAACACGATCACTACGCGTATGTGTAGTTTAGGCGCTGCAGAGGGTATTTGCAATGATAAATCTGAAAAAGAACTTCAAATTAGTCTGCGGTTAGACAACAAGCGGCAGCAACAATCGCACATATACAAGGCAGCCACGCGGCAAGGGCCAGGGACCAAGTGAAGCTCAGTATCCTGTACTGTATATTACGTATGATCTTGAACAAGATAAATTAAATAGTAACATTTTCAATGCAAGTAAATAGTCATATTACATTTAGAAACCAGCATAATTTATCTAACATTGATGGGATCTGCTATCCCCTCAACTCCGCACTCTTTTCGCTTAAGGTTATTAGTTCCTTAATTTCTCTTTTAATATCGTTCCTTTAAAATCAACATGATGAACTATTAAATTCCATATTGTATGGTAAAAATTTTAGCGGTGTTCCAGAAAACTTTGAAAGTCAGTCGGTAACTTTAACGCTCTCATCCACCAATTGTCTATGGTCTTCTACTATGTAAGACCTTGAGAAGTTATTACTCACATTTACGGCAAAAAGCGGACGATCGAATGAGGCAACAGCCCTCAAATGTAAGACCATTTATGTTTGTATTAACTTTAACGACGTTCATTACATTCATTGTCAGACGTGACAGGGATGTCGTTCAAAATTTATCCCCTTATGTCGTTCAAAAGTTATCACCTTATTTTATGATGTCAACTTCAAAAGACATATGCTATTATCACTCTATGTATGGCAGACGAAGACTCAAAATATAGTCAGGGCTGCAGCAGTATCTGTGACCCTTTAAAAGATGATCCTTGGCTTCTAACTGAACTTTGACGGATGTTGAGGTCAATCCTTAAGGTAGATACTATGAAGATTCATTATGATGTGTATTACTAGAGCCAAGGCTGTACCCACGGGGGGAGGGGGGGGGTTAGGGTGGTTTGAAACCCCTCCGAAATGTTTGTCTGACTCGTAAAAACGTAATAAAAATGGATACAATCAATTTTCTATATTTTTTTTTAGGTTTTTTTAGTACCCCCCCCCCCGAAAAAAAATCCTGGGCACAGCCTTGACTAGAGCTATAATAAATTTATGAGTGTTCTAAATCGCTCCCGCCACCGGCACCACTAGTCCGCTGTTTATCTACAATCATCATATTAGTTTCATCTGGAAAACCTTTTAATCAACGACATTTAAAAAGCGATCATTTTAGTGCAGAAAGACTTAATTAAGCAAATATAGGCTAATTTTTATTAGTAGCTGCAACTCGGGGGAACCAAACTTCATTTCTTCTATCAACAAAGTCAAAGGGGGAGTTATAACCAACTATGTACCATGGAGCATACTGGGCATCAGTGACGTTGTCTCTTTCTAGTGACTGATAGAGAGCATAACCTTCCGATATGTAATCAGCTTCATATGCATAGCCGGTGAATTGCCTGGAAATAGTAATAAAAGAGAAATAAACATAAAAAAATGTAAAGGAGAGAAAAATAATTTGTTGTCAAGAAAAATACTTTAAGCATGAAATTTAAATTTGAATGAACTTGAAAAAGAATATCTGAATTCTAGTCATTTTGCATGTTAGTGTGTGTCGTTGATATGTGTGTCGCCAAGCACTGTTTCCCCGGTTCTTCGGAAGTTTCCAAAGTTTCACTTTACATTGTCATAAGAAGCAACGACCGTTTGAAGTTATTCTCTTGTTTTATTTATGTTTTTTTGTATTTTTAATCCCCCCATCCTCTCAGTGGCAAGAACTTTTTTAAAATACAAAACTAAGAAGTAAATTTATGTACAACCTGCAGTTAAAAACTACAAATCAAAAATCTACAACTTTGGGTTGTCTTTGGATTTGAATTATTCTAAAACCAATTACGATTATCAGACAACTGTCCAGCCGTCTTCAGTATGCCCTTCCATCATAGGAGACCCTTCCACGGCAGAACAAAAATTTAAACAATCGAAGAAAAATAATTTCTAGTAGCGCTATATAACTCTGTTTACCATAAATTTCTCTCCTCCCGAACTGCTTCTAGAAATTCAAATAATCAGTTATATCAGGCATAGAGATAACATATACTTATATAAATAAATTTTAAAACGAGTAAAAATTAAATTCATTAGTCAAGCTAAATTTATAACGAATAAAATTACTACATACAGGAGTTTGGCTGCTGCCCCCTTCCCTAACTGTACAAATCCTAAAGCGCATTAAGCCATTTCTGCTTTAATGAAAACAGAAATATATTATAAACATTTGTTTAATATTTATAACATTTTCAAATAAAAAAAACAATAGTGAAATAAAATATTGAACTATTGAGATTTCTAGGAATTAATATAATTACAAATTATAATTAACATATTTTCATTCGTTCTTTTCAGTCATTTTAAAAATCATAGTGATCTATTTTCTATTTTCCGGTAATGTTTTGAAAAACCAAAGCACACTGTTTAAAATACATACAGTTCTAAGTAAAACGCAAATGACGCAATGGGTAGTGAAATTTTACGGTTAGGGAAGGGGAAAGTAACCAAACTTCTGTTTGTAATACTTTTTGTTTGGTTTAAGTTTGACTTGAATATTAAATTATTTCTTCTTTTTTTAAGATTTATTTATATCAGTATTTATTATCTCTATGTTTGATACAATTATTTATTCTGTTTTTCTGTTCGTTTTAGGTTCATTTTGGGTGTACTAAGTAATTTCTACTTTACTTAAAACAGAAATATTTTTCAAACATTTGTTTAATATTTATAACATCAACAAATAAAAAACGAAACAAAGAAAAACAGTGAAATAAATCTTGAACTGTTGAGATTTCCAGGAATTAATATAAGTATAAATTATAATCAATATATTTTCATTAGTTCTTTCCAGTCATTTTAATTATAGTGATTTATTTTCTATTTTCGGTGATGTTTGGAAAAACTAAAACACACTATTCAAAATACATATAGTTCTAAATAAAACACAAATGACGCAATGGGCATAGAACTTTTACGGTCAGGGAAGGGGAAGGGGGCAGTAACCAAACTTCTATTTGCAATAATTTTTATTTGGTTTAAGTTTGACTTGAATATTAAGATTATTTCTCCTTATTTTAAGATATATATATATATATATATATATATATATATATATATATATATATATATATATATATATAATATATATATATATATATATATATATATATATATATATATATATATATATATATATATATGTATATATATGTATATATATATATATGTATATATATATATTTATATATATATATATGATTTTTTTAAGATTTAGTTACGGTATGTCATGATTTAGTGATTTCAAAGATTTAATTTAATGATTTGATTACAGTGTGTAGCTGGATAGCTTGGCTTCATTATAGTAAATAAGATATAAAAGTTAGCTAGGCTTTTGTAGAGATGGAATGGAAACTTTATTTTAGTCTTCATCTCAGCCAATCTTCCCTACCTCCTAGAGGTGTCCATCTTTTGATACGGACCCTCAGGACTTTATTAAAGGTTCACAATAAAGATTTTATGGATATAGACCCTTAGGAGCAAAACAGTTAATCTTTTGAAGAAATGTATAGTTCTTGCTTTAATTTTAGATATCACGATATAAACAATGTCCCTACTACAGTGCTTATAGAGAATGACCTGCTTTTTAACGAGAAGGCGTCATAACATCCAAGATTCAGGATATCCAACGTCATAACATCCACAAAATCCGTCATAACATCGACAAAAAAATCCGTCAGAACCACCAACCGTCACAACATCCAAAATTTTAAAACTTTAGTTTTTTGGGGTTTAGGGGGGCAAGGTACCTAGGTTAGGTTACGTATTTAATATATGCTATTCTTTACCCCCACCCCCCTGATGTGCAAATATTTAGCCGAAATGTGTTTCTAAACTATTATATACTTATAACTGTTATAGAAATGTATAATTTTTTTGGGATGTTGTGACGGTTGGATGTTATGACTTTTGGTGCTTGTGACGGTTGTTCGAAATGGTAGCACCCCCTTTATAACATCATCAACTTTGTAAGTGTCGCCTACCTTGAATAAAGTTCAAATTCTGGCCGGTCTTCAATAAATACAGCAGGGTTTGTTGGAATAGGTGGATTGGCCTGTAAATCATCTGGTATATAAAATGCACTTGTAAAGGTTTGTTTGCAATTTGGTCCTTCTCCGGGTAGAACAAGGGTCGTGACTGGGGCTGTCATTGGAATTACAGCTCCTGAAAATTAAGTCAGAAGGAAATCAATAAATTCTTTAACAAAGTTTGATGTCTAGTTTTCAACCTCTTTTTTAAAAGCAAAGAAGGAAAACGCGCTTGAAATTGTAAGAATAGATATACTGTCTTCAGAAAATGTAAACACAATAACCCTAAGACCAGAAGCCTTTTCGTAATTATTTGGTCAATTCTTTTTTGAACAAAAATATGATATTTTGTATTTACCTCGGCAATAAAATTTGATAGTTTAAGCAGGGTTGTAACTCACTTTTGTATTCATGAGACCAAAAACACAATTGAATTTTTAGAATATTATAGATATTAAAAAGGCTACTCTTCCAAGACAGTAAGAAATAAAAAAGACCACCAAAAGTGTCTAAAATGGAGGAGAATAATTATACGACGCGCGAATTTAAGGCTCTGGTATACAAAACTGTGCTGCACAGTTATATGAAGCTGCGGAAAATATAGGGCTATAGATCTATAGCCTACAGTATATAGGGCTACGCATATGGACATCATTTCTTCTCCAAGAATTTCAAGATATTATAGTAAATCCTTCAATTTATTCCAGTTTTGGGTATATTCTGTCTAATTTTTGGTATATTTAAGTTACATCTCTTTGTTCCTTTAATTCTTTGAAGGTGGTAAAGACAGAGGGGGGGGACTCAAATATTCTAAAAATATACTTGAAATAGGCAAGTTATACAGAAAATAAAATATACTGTTCTTTACCAACAAGTGCATATTTTTCCAAAAAAAATATAACCTTTAAAGGGAGGGGCATAGAATCCAAAATAGCAAATCCATTAGCAAAATAGCATGTGCTGTTATAAATTTGGAAATTTTTGGGAAAAAACGTATTCGTTTTTAATGTTCAGACCCCAATCTGGATCGGGGTTCCGATGTGTTAAGATGTTTGTGTTTCGATGTGTTAGATGTTTTTAGATGAACAGTATTACTCGTATTTGATACCATGTTTAAATGAGTGCCAAAATTTATGCCGCTTGACTTGACTTAATTCTTCTGCTGCCGTATGAGGATTTGTTATTCTACTTTGAATTTATCGTGGGTGCAGTTTTGAACAATACACTTTTCCCTGTCAACATAGCTGATACATTAAACTGTTACAAAACATGTATAGAATGTAAACCTAGAGACACAACGTCCAAAGCATGATTTTTTTTTTTTTTTTTTTGAAGTCAAATTCCTTTTTGCTTCCTTTTTCGTTTCGCGAGTGCAAAAAAAAAAAATATATAAATTAAAAAAGATATTTAACGCTCCACGCAATGAGACTGCAGCGACGAGTGTTTGAAAACCGCTGCCCTGAAGGATAGATGTAGTAAAATACATTTCATCATGGCTATACCAATTCATTATGGTATAGCAGGCTATACCAATTTTCTTCAAGTTGGTAAAAAAAATGGTTAAACATCGCCTGGTGAACAATTTTTTATTGGTTGATTTTAACCTGTATATATATATATATATATATATATATATATAAATATATATATATATATATATATATATATATATATATATATATATATATATATATTATAATATATATATATATATATATATATATAAATATATATATATATATATATATATATATATATATATATATATATATATATATATATATATATATATATATATATATATATATATAAATATATATATATATATATATATATATATATATATATATATATATATATATATATATATATATATATATATATATATATATATATATATATATATATATATATATATATATATACATTATATATATATATATATATAACATCCCCTCCTCCGTTGAGGAGGGGCTGTCCCCTCCTCAACGCCTCGCTCTTTACGCTAAAGTTTGACTCTGTCTCACAACTTTATTTTTTAAAACAATAAAAAACTTTAGCGTAAAGAGCGAGGCGTTGAGGAGGGGACAGCCCCTTTCATATACGGAATTATTTCTGTTCGTTTTAAGTTTTAATGTCGCTCCTTACTTTCAGTTTAAAAAAACTTGTTTTTTTTTATTTAATTTAGCATAAAAAAGAGATACGACAGAATAAACACCAATAAGCTTACAGTTTTTAATACAACAAAATTTTACATTTTCAACGCAAACTTAATGAAATAAAATTACCGGAATTACATCTGTGATGCATGAAATATTACAAAAGGAACATGTCTCAGTATAAAATACCAAGTGTAATTAGTCTATTTACAACGTTTTAATTAGCTTCATAATGCCTAACGGACAAATGAACAACCTAGACCATCAAACGTGACAAGGTCAATGTGAGCAGCTAAGGTAAAGGGTATTGAAAAATGTCTAAAGTAATGATAAATGAAAATGATGAATAAATGTATACAGTCAGAATACTTCCATCAGCAA
>CM051261.1:61066863-61086863 GCA_027921565.1 Artemia sinica
AACTAATGGAAAGCAATTGGAGACTGTGCGTACGCTGTAACAACAGCCATTTTTCGGTGGCTTGCCGCTTCTGTATTTTGCACTATAGACAAGTTCACATTTGTTTTCAAGATTTTACTGGGATATATTGTTAATTTTAAATTTTTCTATAGATTTCTTTGGATGCTATGCAGCTTAAGCAAGATGAATGTTTATTGTTCTTTACATTAAATTGTCTTTGGGTTTTTGTTCATTAATTTGTTGTTATGTTGCTAAGAAATAAAATTCAGGAACAGTTATTTACTGACGTAAGTAATATCAATCGTTACTACAACGGATGGCTGAATGAATTATATTTATCAACAGATGAGAATTCAGAAATTCTCACAAAACAACAGTACTTTTGGTATGTTCCAGGTTAGACAAAAAGTTTATAATTTTTATTAAATTTTTATGTAATTTAACAAAAACGGTTTTATTTAATTAAAAAAAAAACAAATATTAACTTTATATTAAATTTTCTATTGATTCTTTTTTCGACTACTCTGAACTAGCAACTTCCGTGCACTAAGTTCTGCACAGTTACCATCGAATTGGGAAAAATTGAGGCAAATGATCAAATTTATGAAAAATTAATGGTGTTACCATTCATATTTTTCATGCTTCACTCATTATTCATCCAAATTATTCATATTTTAATACTCATTATAATGCGTATTAATGCATTAGTTAATAAACTGCTTCTAGTTCGTAGTTAATTTGTAATAAATTTTGTTTAAGTACGTATTAGACTAAAATGTCTACGAAAAACGTACTCTTGGGTTTTTACGCAGAGTAACGTAAGAAATGATGGAGAGGAGAAAAAGTGAACAGGTCCTGTAGAGAAAAAGTAAAGAGTAGATTAGGTTTTAACCGTATAGAAAAGGAGATGAATAAAGAAACAAAATCACAAAGGAAATGATTACAACTTATGTGAACTCGCGTATGACGTGTGAAAAAAACACGGTGTATTAAAAAAAATTTTTAGTTATTAAATTGATGCTAATTAGAAGATGAGTCCAAGATATCAAGACGATGTAATTGACTTGTAATCACAAGCTATGAAGTACGTAGAGGAATGTGAAAGTATAGAAATACAAGTAAAGATTTTCTTAAAATGTCCACTCGATTCCAGTAATATTCGTAATGCTCACATAAAGTAATATTTTCTATGTAATTTATCGTTTTGTGACTTTCCATTGGGCACTTTTTGAATTCTCGGGGAATTGTAAATACCGCCAAATTATTTTCATTGACTATAGAATATGTATAGATTTCACGTTTTTAAAGTAATTAGGCAAAACTTTAACGTAAGAACAGTGTGCAAAGAGTATTCTCAATAGAAAGTAGAACTAAATAAAAAACATTATTTTGATGCAAAAAAAAAAACGAATCAAAAATTGAAATCTGTAGGTTATTTGTCCCTGCAAACCCTAAAGGTCCCATCCGAAATTTTCAAAATTTTGAAATAATTGTCAAAACTACTTGCTAAGGGGTTCCAAAGTAAGGATCAAAGGGACAATGTACGTTCATCACGCATGGACAATCAGGAGCTGAATTGCCCTGCATATCCTACGTTTGAGAAGAGCTTGGCATTGCCATGCATTGCCCAAAGATCAGAATTGTCCTGCATATCCTACGTTTGAGAAGACCTTGGCAAACGGTTTCAACAATTATTTCGGAAGTACAGAAATCTTAAACAAGATATTTTACCCTAAACCAGCAGAAAATCAATCTTAAATAAATCTAATTTTACCACCACATTGAAATTTCTATAAGACTTAGCATTTAATGAGCAATTATATGAAAACTAAGCAATTTATTGAAAATCTAAGCAAATTACTTCCGTAATTTGAGGTTTAGTCTGATTTGTTGGGTGTTATAACGATTATCCCATTCAGTTCTGATAAGCTTCATATTCAACTGTAATTGTTGAAGTGACACCAAAGAGGCGAAATAATCCCTCCAGCTAGATGTCTAGAAGCTTGCTGTACTAAATGGCAAAATGTGAGAGCTGTATACAACTAATTCTAAAAGCTATATGAAAATAAAATGGCAAACTTTCCTTTTAACTCACTAATGATATAGCTAAAAAATAGATATACCTTTAGAATCAGAATTTCATCCTGAGTCCATATACAACAGTCATTCGCGTCGTAAATGAGCTTTACAGTAACCCATAATGTGGAATTATATTCCCTGAGTTAGTGGTATATATGCATTGAATTCTCAGTAAGTCATTCCTTTCTTTGTAAAAGAAAATGCATTGCAAATATGCAACTCAGGGTATGTATTTTCACATTATGTGAGGAGGGGTGGGGGGAAGGGTTGAAGTCTATTTCTGATTCAAATGACTTACATTTGGAGACAGGAAGGTATTTCTGAATCTAAGGATATGTCTATTTTTTAGCTATTTCATTATTGAGTTAATCGGAAAATTTAACAATAAAAGCAATATATAATAATATATTGTATGGTATTTTATCATATTAATACCATATATAACAAAAAACCCATCTAAGTAGGCATACAATAAAGGACTTACCTCGCCAGTTTGTATGACTTCATATGTCGGGGTGTCAACTGCTGCTGACACGAAGGCAACAGACAACTGAAAAGACAAGAAAAGTATAAATAAATTGCACACACAGGAGCTAAAAGTGAGAACCCTTTTATGCAGAACTTATGTATGTTTTAACTATTTGTTAATGAAA
Source organism: Artemia sinica (assembly GCA_027921565.1). NCBI lineage: Eukaryota > Metazoa > Arthropoda > Branchiopoda > Anostraca > Artemiidae > Artemia > Artemia sinica. The sequence goes on from CM051261.1 coordinate 61,069,596, forward strand.
TAGCCACCGGCGTTTTCTTGATGACTATAAAATATGGATTAAGAAAAAACCTTATGAGCCACTCTTTCTGTTTTTTACATCTCAAAAGTGTTTCTCAATTTCTCCATTTCGATTTTGATCATTCTCCACCTTCACAGATTCGACAAGTGTCATTATTTATTACCACCGCTTTTATTACCTCCGAAGACGAGGGTCTCTTAGTATGTGACCAGCACAGTATAAGGAAATACCGTATGTGGAAATATATTCTCTTTACTGTGGTGAACAGATGGTTACTATTCACAGGACGAGTTGTCGAGCATCATTTGGTCAATAATGCAAGTGGCTATAAAACTAATTTCTATTTTTTCAGATTTCAAGATTGACACATTTTAGCAAAAATGACACATTCATGGACCAAATGTTGGCAACCCTGCGTCATCTAGTACATTCACCCGTTGTCATCTTAGTGGTTGCCTAAATGAAGCAGAGACATTAGCCTGAAAGAGTATTTAATTAGCTTTGTAGCACCGACTGACCTGCTAGAAACATGATCGCATACAATTTGTCTGAGGTGCATTTGTCACCTTAAGTAATGAAAGGGGGGACAACTTAAAATTTTAAATGGCAATTCCCTTAAAATGCTACATATTCAGACTCTAAGATGAAAATAAGGTAGTTCTTACTTGAATCCCTTTTTAGAGCTTCTGCTACTACTACCACTGACAACTTACCGTAGTGCCAAGCCACCAGATGCCGACACAGCTACGCATGCTTCTCCCCCATCCAAATCTATTCAAAGCCTCCCTCCTTACACCCTTCCAGAAGATTTCCATTTCCCTTAAATATTTCTTTATGACTTCCTCCCACCCCAATTGGGCCATATCTTGCGGAGGTCAACGGAGCACTTCTAGCTATGCTACTTAGCTCATGGATGAGACGCCAAGGAGGACAGCAGAAAAACTGGTGGAACTTGGTTAAATAAGATATTGAACCTACTGGGGGTTCAGAAGGTTCGGCCACACATGGATAACCCAATGGCTCCCACTTGCAATGCAGCTGGCAGGAGACCACACTACATGGTCCAAACAGGTCTTGAAAATCCTTGATGCCAGGCGAGGTGGAAACGCCTGATTCCTGCCCCAAGTACAAGTAAGTAAGTCCTCCCACCCCAACTGCGGACGACATGCTCTTCATTTAGCCCTAGACGGTTGGCCGAAAAGGATAATCTTCGATAATCTGTCATCCGCAGAATGTGCCCTATCCATCTCAACCTTTCTCTCATTATAGATATAGAAAGCGGGATTGAACCACACTTTTCGTACAGTCAACTTTTTGAAACACGGTCAGTAAGCCGGGTGTACCCAGAACAATCCGTAGGCAGTTTCTCTGGAAAACATCTAGCAAATCTTCATCTGCTTTTCGGAGCGCCCATGCTTTAGAACCATATTTAACCAGTGTCATCGCCGTAGCTTCCAATGTTCTAGTCTTGGTTTGCAGACTCATCTTCCTATTCTTCCAAACTTTTCTGAACTGTGAAGAAAACACCATGAGCCTTAACAATGTTCTGCCTTTCCTATCTCCACTTTTTTCACCGTCTTTACTAATAACACTACCAAGGTAAGTGAACCTGTCCACCTGATCAATCTTTTCGTTACACAAAATCACATTTTCATCTTTACTTATTCCTAGCCTTAGCAACCTAGTCTTCTTAACATTAATTTTCAAACCTATTCTAGCACCCTGAACTCGCAAACCTTTAAGAGCTCATTCATTTTCCTCACACTTCCATCTAGGATCCTTAAATCATCAGCATAATCTAAGTCCAGGAAAGTTTTTCCTCCTCATTTGATTCTGTGTTCTCCCATTGCCTTTCCTGTGCTCGTTAAGAAAAAGTCCATTAAAATGATACATATAAAGCGGAATAGAATAAAACCCTAATTAACTTCTTATATTTACCACACTATCAGTACATGGGGCCTTATTATTTTGTAATCTTTTTAGTTCTGTCGCTAATTTTTCCTCCAAAAAAAAAAAATCTTCCTACACATCCAAGGTATCACAGACTTTTTGATTTTCCTCTATATCTTTTCCTGCAACTCTATGTCGGTTTAGCACATTCTCAAATTCGTCTGCCCATCTCTTTAGGTCTTTCTTTATAACTAATTATGGCTTCGTTCCAATCTTTAACTGGGACAAGTCCGGATTGACTACTCCCTCTCAATTTATTAACATGCCACTAAAACATTTTACTATTTTGCCGTCTAGCTGTATCGTCTAGCTTCACCCATCTTTGGTTCATATTTAAATACTTTCTCCACTTTTTTTTTTAAATTCCTTTTTGTTTTCATATGATCTATCACGCAGATAAATCTTGTTCAAGCCCCTTCTCCTCTCAATTAAACATAAAGCTTGTTCACTAATATTCCTAGCTGCGTTGCTAACTTTCTTCCCTAAGACACTGTCAGCAACTTCAAAAATTGTTTTCCTAAAATGATTCCGTCCATCTTCTACGTTGTAAAATTTAAAACTCTGAAGTTTAGTATTAAACTGTTCCTGGAAAGTCTCTCTCAAGTTCTCATCCTGGAGTCTGCCAACATCATAACTTCCTGGGACGTAGTTACGCTTTCAAAATCTCAGCTTCAAATTAACCCTAAACACTACTAGATGGTGATCTTTACTTTTAACACCAATAACAATACTCCTATATACCATAGTATCTTCTGTTGATCCTGCCAGTCTTCAGTTTGTAATAACATTAATCAATAAGGTTTGCTTTCTTGCCAACACATGAAGTCACAGACTTCATCACATGAAGTCTTACCATAACGTGAACACCACGTTAACTTATGGGCTATTTTATGACAAAACACTGTGTTGGTTATAACCAGATTTTTATACCTACAAAATTGCAGCAGTCTGTAGCCATCACTGTTCTCTTTTCCTACACCAAATTTACATAGGCTAGGATACCATATATACCTATTTTTACCAACCTTGGCGTTAAAACCTCCTAATAAAAACACCATATTTCTACCTGGGATCCTGTCTATTTTCTCCTGTAACTGTAAGTAAAATTCCTCTAAGTCACTAGTGTCCCCGTCGGTTGGTTCGGTTCTACAGGGACATATACTCCTATATCTGATACCCTGAACTTTTTAGTCATAAACTGAGCGAATAGTATTCTATTATCAATACCTTCCCAGCCTAAATAAGACTTAGCAGCTGCCTTATTCATCATGAGCACTACTCCCTGTCTATGTCCCCATCCTTCCTGCCTGAGCAAATAAATTCTATATCACCTAATTTCATGTTTTCTACTCCTGGGCTCTGTAACTCCTAATAAGTTCAGTTTGAATCGTCTGAATTCGTCAGTCCAAATGTTGATACAATAGTTTTTTTTAAACGTTCCAAGTTCCAATTTTCATATTCTTTAAATCATTGAAATTATTTTGGTCTCAGGAAAGCAATGGTCCCGGATACCAGCGCAGGATGGGGTCCAACACATCTTCTCAAGTCTACACCGAAGCGCTTAATCCAGTTTAGAATCGGATAGCAAGAAGTCCCTGGGACCTCCACTTGAATGGAGGCTTTGGGTAATCCTGGGCACATACTGGTCATAAGATGGTTTTCAGTACTTGGCAATGCTCTTCTATCAATAAAATTCGAAATCCTTCACAGACAATCTCAAGCCTATTACCCCCAATTCATTATATCTTCATGCCTACAAATGTTAGGCTACTACTGGAAGGCAGCCCATAGTAGATAAATTAGCTAGGAAGAGGTTTTCAGCCCGAAAACGCAGGCCAAAACAGACTATAATTGCTAACAGACATAATATATTATCAGACTGTAACAGACTCTTAAGTAGGCTATATTACTTATATTACTAGGCTATAATTTCCTTGAGGGGTGGCACTCCTCAAGTGGGAATAGATCTGACCGCAAGGTCCCCAGTCTTGCACGTACTTCAATCAACTCTACTTTTAGTCTTGTACGAAATGTGCTGTAAAGAAGACAGTAAAGAAATGTGTAGAGATACCAGAACCTAGCGTCTGATACAAAACCCTAGTATCCTGATCCAGACCTATAGAGATACCCTTAGTATCCTGTAGTGTGAAAAAAATGTCAAACAAAATTTTCATATAAAAGCCACCTTCTGAAAAAATAATCAGTATTAAAACGTGTTAGTTTATTTAAAAGTATCTACAATAGCGAGACAACTAGTAAGACAGGGCTGAATTCCAAAAAGGGACATCAATTGAGGAAAATTTAGGGGGATATAATTAAAAATAAATAAAGGGGACTTTGTTTTTGTTTTTCAATTTTTATAGTGAAAATTAAAAAAAGGAGATATTTTCAATAAAAATACCTAAACATGTATTTTTTTTTTAACTTAGGGAGCTGAAGAATGAATAAAAATAGGGAGTAATACCCCCCTTGCTTGTCCCACCAGTTGATGCTCCTGGTCCCAAATCTACTCCAGAACTTACATTGAAAGAATACCAGATTTTAATTTGCGGAACGCCCATATACACTGCCGTTGAGAATTCACTGTACAATCACATGCAACGTGAACAGTTTGTGTTATGGAGGATAAGAAATTTGAATGATTTTAACTCCTTAATTCCATTTAACCCGTTGAAATAAAATAATAACTACTCATTATCATATCTCAAAACTTTCAAGAGTAGTTTGGGGTATAAAATTTTAAAAAAGCTACTTATTTTTATTGTCGATTTGAAATATTTTACATCCGTTTTTGTTTATATCCCCCTCCACCACTATTTTCACCATTTTTGTCTCTCCCCCTTTGCAGGTGTCCATAAGGACTTCCTAAGGACTATAGTGTAGGATTGTCATCCTTCCCCTCAGGAGGAAAGTTTTTATTACTTTTACTTATAAATTTTATTTACATGATTATGGGTTAGATACTTTCAAAAAAGCGATAAAAAACTCACTAATAGTGCAAAAAAGATTCTCATTGTGATGAATTCTACTTGCCGACACTTTAAAGTCAGGAGTTGATCTTTCAAATGATTTCTATTTATACTGCTTGTTATGCAATAAACAACTGATATCAACATTTCCACTAGAGATAATCTGAGTATTTGTTTTTCTAACAAAAACAAAGTCACCATGACGAGCCATCAAAAGCAAACGGCGTGTGATCATAGTTCAAAATCATAATGTAGTTCAAACTACTAGAATTTATAATACAGTTCAAATTCGTAATATGCATGTTTAATAAAGAAGTAACAAAAAATAGTTACTACTAGCTAGTTTTAAATTAAAATAATAAATACATCACAGGCGCAGCCAAAGAGAATGGTCGTAAAAACTTCGAAGGTAGGTCAATCGATGGAGATTGACCTTTCAAGTGTTGCCTTAAGAGTTGAAAGTGGTTGGAGGCCCCCTTCCACGCCTTTTTTGTCCACACACCTAATCAATTACCTTTAAATACATCCAATTAATATTTTGAAATAACCATTTTAATTTAAAATAGTCAAAAGTATTAGTAAATACACCTCCAGGGACAAGATAGCCTCTAGCGCTTTTGGGGCAAGGATTGTAAATTATGAAAATTGCCCTTTGTTCACATATAGGTTTTATTATAGGGAAAGGAGGGCATATTGGTTTTTTGGTGTTCGAAAAGGCTAAGGGCATTATTATTAAACTTTATTATTATTATAAAACGCCTTGCTCTTTACGCTGAAGTTTGCTCTTTCTCACAACTCTATTTTTAAAACAATGAAAAACTTAAGCGTAAAGAGCAAGGCGTTGAGGAGGGGACAGCCCCTTTCATATACGGAATAATTTCTGATCGTTTTAAGTTTTAATATTACTCCTTACTTTCAGTAAAAAAAACTTGTTTTTTTTTATTTAAACTTGGTTTGTTTTTCCTTCAAAAAGACTTGTCTATTATACGGCTCTCAATAGTCTTTCACAGACTTAAGATTAGTAAATTTTATGCGGGGCTCCCACGGCATCACTAAAGTTAATAAGGTTAATAAAGTTAACAAGGGTTAAGGCGGAATTAAAAAAAAATAACTTGGAAATGAAGAAAAATACACCGAAAACCGTACTTTTCTGCAATTTTATGGCTAGAAAAAGCAGTTGCCGAAAACCTTTGTCATAGAAAGAGCCTTTCACCCCAATTTGAAATAACTTTCATGCGCCTAGTACTGTTTCTAATTCTTAACTTTCTTCACTTGATAACTAACAAGCATTTTAATGTCTTTTGATTAGAAATCCATTCAAAATCCCTATGCCTTCCCAAGGCCAGAACATAATTTGCACCTTACTGAAAAAAATATAAATGTTTTTACTTTCATAACTTTAATAAATCAAATAATATTAACATTTTGATTACTAAATATCAGTATATGTATATTAAACTGACAATGCACATTCATTTGTATTTTTTCAGTAAAGTGCATATTATCTTCTAGCCTTGGGAAGGCATAGGAATTTTGAGCCCAACTTATGTTGATTTCTGCTCGTTTTGAGTTTGACTCGGTTATTTATTGTAGTTTCTGTTCGTTTTGGGTTTCATTTATTTATCGATGCTGTTTTGCGGTTCGTAGATTATTTGATTTGATTTTTGGTCATTTTGTGTTTAATGGAGTTCTTTAATTTTCTTTGAAAAGCTTATTTTGTAGAAAAAGTTTTCTAATTAATTTTGTTAATGTCAGGTAAAATTTTGAAAATACCATGTAAGATTTTTTTAAGAACTCGCAAGCTTTTGATAATATCGTGCAAGGTTTTGATAATACCATAAAAAACTCTCGTTATACCTTGCGAGATTTTTATAATTTAGTGCAATTTGTTTGTCGATATCAGATACGATTTTGATAGTACCATTTAACATGTTCGTAATACTTGACAAAATTTTGCTAATCTTCATAATAGCAGACACGAATTCATAATACTGTTAAATCTTGGAAATACCAGATATGAATTTGATAACACCATTTTAGATTTTGCCAATATCAGGCACGTTTTGATAGTACCGAAAAATATTTTGTTCATGGCAGGTAAGGTTTTGATAATACCATTTAAGATTTTGTTAATAACTTCTGAGATTTCATATCACCATGTAAGGTTTTGATAATATCATAGATGATTCCCATTATATCCTGTTAGATTTTAATAGTATAGCTTAAGATGTTTGATAATTTCAGGAAAGATTCTGATAATACCACACAAGATTTTGGAAATGCTTGATAATATTTTGATAGTAGCAGACCTGATTTTGATAGCGTCAAGCAACATTTTAATAATAGGGGACAAGTTTTGATAGTACGAGAAAATATTTTAATCATATCAAGTAGTATTTTTCTTGCGCCATGCTAGATTGTTCTTAATTACTTTCAAGATTTTGTAAGTATCATGTAAGATTTTATAATGCAGGGCAAGATTATGATAATGCTTTGTATGATTTTGATAATAACAAACAGGAAATCGATAGTTTTTTTTTCAAAGATTAAAAACTTTGAAAAATAAAGCAAAGCTGTGGTTAAAAGTATGGAACGAATGTGATAGACTGCATTTTGGAATTGTATCTGACCTTTAGCGTAAGACGCGTAATGATTATCAGAAATATCATAGTCAATGCGTAATAGTGGCATGGATTTTCCTGTGTCAAAAATATAATGGCGAAAAGTTGTTAAGTTTTAGTCAATTATTAGTGATATGCCATCGATAGTTTATGTCATAGTCAGCTTTTTTCGTCTCTTCAAGGTTGTGGTTTTAATCTTCCGTCTACAATGCTTCCTCGTTATCGGTACTCTAATTCTTTTCTTCGGCTAAAATCGGCACCAGCTACCATTATTAAAGTGAAAAGAGGTATAATTCACGGTGAAGTGTTATCTACAGCCCTATTTAAATTACGGATTTCAGGAGTTCTGGTGAAGATATCGGCTACCTATCTCTCTGGTTTTTTTTATTTTCATATCTTGCATATGCTGATGACCTGGTTCTTACAAACCTCACCAAAACTGGTCTGTCTAACACAGTTTATCGTGCTTCTAATTCTTTTCCGAACATTGGCCTTTTTATTAATGTAGATAAATGTGAATTTCTTCCTTTTAACAAAAATTCTAGCATTCCCCTTCGTTATAGTGGCTTTACTATCCCTTTCGTAGATTCTCTACGATGGCACGGTGTTTCTATTAATAATAATCTTCCAAGCTTGCGCCAGCATAAAGTCTCCGATATTAATAAGAAAGTCCAATTAGGACATGGTAAGATGAATGTCAATAGAGGTAAATATAATAAATTTGCGTTGGCCAGGCTTTACTCAACTCTTGAAACCATTTAATTCTTTTTGCTTCTGGAATTTTTGGCTTTCTTAAAAAAACGATTAAAAAAAATCCGGATTAATCATATTTAATTTTGTAAATTTTTGTTAGTTTTTCCTCCTTGGACGAAAAACCGAGTTCTTATTAACAAATTTCTTGTTCCTGACGATACTGTAAAATCGAAAGTACAACACAGAAGTCTTTCAAATGCCAATTGTATCCGTATTTCTCCGCACTACCTTCTTATCAGTTTTTTTCAGTCGTAAGTTATTTTTCTTTATTTGTTTGTTTGTTTTTCTCTCTTTTGTTACTCCATGTTTTTTCGTAATTTAAAGAGTGAGTAGAAATTGAACAAAAATAACAATAAATGACAGCTTGCTTCCAGATTTCTCTACATTGCTGCTTTATTAGATTCAGTAAATTGTGATTCTTTCCCCTCCTTTTATGTTTTTCCTCTTTTGTTTTAGTGTCTTTTATTTTTATTTTTTGCTCCGTAACCAGTTTCCTTGTGATTTCTATTTTGATTTGCTTTGTATTTTTATGTGTTTTTGTTTGTGCTACTACACTTATTATATCTTTGTATAGTGTGGGTCAAAAATAAATGATAATGATAACAATAGCGTAATATTCGATTTTGGAAATATTAGATAGTGCCAGAAAATATTGTGTTAACAATAGGTAAGAGTTTGATAGTACCACTTTGATACAAGACTTTGATAATGCAAGACAAGATTTTGCAATACCTAGCATTTTGGAAAGATTTTGATAGTACCAAGCATGATTTTATTATAACGTTTAAGACTTAGATAATACCAGTGAGGGTATTTATAATATCTGACAAGTCTTTGATAATGCAAGACACGATTTTGATAGTACCACACAAAATTTTGGTAATACTTGGCAAGATTTTAATAACTTTGATAACAGCAGACACAATTTCATAATACTATGTTAAATTTTTTTAATACCAGACATGAAACTGAAAGCACAACGTTAGATTTTGATAATATCAGATAGTACCAGAAAATACTTTGTTAATTTCAGGTAGAATTTCGATAATAAATACTTTCTAAGACCACACTGGCTATACATGACGTATGAAACTAAGAGAGGAAAGGAAATGATAAATGTTAAATGAAACCAAAAAAGGGTGAGTATACGAGGATTTTGTCAGCCAGTGGTAAAATATGAAGACGAAAAACCAGGAAATATTTCGACAGGGACCTCTGCCAAGTCGTCCTCAGTGCTAAACAAAAAAACAAAAAAAACAACAAGAATCTTAGCTTTTAGAGTTCACTACACAAGATCCGAACAAACACTGAATGAAAGACCAAAGCCAAAACCAATGAAAAAAAGGAGTTTACCGAAGAGATTTTGCAAGAAAGTTTTGCCTAGGAATACTTTTTGCTCTTCTGCCATTTCGGTTTTCATTAGATATGTTAATAGGTTCTCTTAACTTTGATTGGGTGCATATATCAAAAGAGTCTTTAAGTATCAAATTGTTATAAATTGTGCTTAATGAAATGTCTCCGGTGTACTTATTTATAGCCAAATTCCTGCTTATATTTTTTTTTATCTCAATTACCTCTTTGAAAGATTGCCGTAGGCCATTTACTGTAGATCTTAAAGTTGCTTCCTAAAAAAAAACAAGATATGTAGGATTTTCGAAAACATACTGGGCCAATACGGAATGAAAGTTGTCATTTTTATTTTTCAATCTCGGGAACTTATCTATTGAAGTTTTGGGTTCATGCAAACGTTCACCAAATTGTTGTTGGGTCTTAACAATGTAAAATTTCCCACATTAACACGGAACTCTGTAGACACCGCTACCCAGTACATGGTCAGTTTTATCTTTTCCTGAGTTAAAAAATGTTCAACTTTTTGTTCACTTTTGAAAGAAGCAGAGAAATTGTGTTTATTTAAAATTTTTCCAAGTTTATCACTAAGTTTGGAAATGTATGGTAGAGTGGTGAAAGATTTTTTCTCAATTGCCGGAACGACTGAATCAACTGGGACGGGCTCCCTATTTTCTTGTTTTTAAAAACACTCCTAATAAAATATCTTTGATATAATTTAATTCAGAATTTACTTGATTGAGTGAACAAACGTTTAAAACTCTGTCGTCTAAAGAGATTTTACCCCTCTTTTAGCAGAAGGAGGGTGATTTGGCGAGAAGTGTAGATACCGATCATTATGGGTTGGCTTTTTGTATATAGAAAGTTCAAGGCTAGGAGTGTTTCTTATAACCAAGGCTAGGCTTTTTATATATAGAAAGTTCAAGGCTAGGAGTGTTTTTTATAACCAAACATCCAAGAAAGGCAGCTTTCCTGAATTTTCTAGTTCCATTGTGAACTGCAGGTTTGAATCGAAAGAGTTTAAATGTATCAAAAAATCTCCAAGAGAGTCCTGTCCATGTTGCCAAACAGAAAGAATATCATCAACGAAACAAAACCAGAGGGAGTGTTTTAAGTGGAAACTATTCAAAGCAGTTTGTTCTATGAAATCCATTTAAAAAAATTTGCCAAATAAGGAGATAGAACAGTGCCCATGGATAGGCCCATAATTTGAAGGAAAAATTTATTTCGGAACTTAAAATACGAAGAAAACTTGTTGCAAGGACGAACAAGCGTCATTATTGTGTCAATTTCCGAAGTTTTGTAATCTGACCAAATAGAATTTTCCTCTAATTTTCTTTGTAAGGCCTGCTCACATTTATTGACATCGCATGAAGTTTACATAGAAACTGCAAAAAAACTAGATAAGATAGTTTTTTTTTTCTGTTGTACTTTGATTTTTTAGCTTCTCAAAAAGATCTATGGATTTTTTTATATGGATTTGTGTGTGCTTAAAAGAGGCTTAAAAATGGTGGCCAAGAACTTTCCTACACCTGTAGCTGGAGAACTATAACATGCTACAATAGGACGTAACGGAATATCTTTCTTATGGATTTTAGGCAGACCATAAAACTTTAGGGCTGACCATCCTTGGGGGTAGAATTTTTGGTACATTTGAGGGGTAATTAGTCTACTGTCTTTTAAAATTCCTAATTCTTTTCTCAACTGCTGTCTGTATTTGTCTGTGGGATCACTTTTTATTTCTTTGTAATAATTTTTATTCATTAAAAGGGTATTTGCTTTCATTTCATAATCTGCAGAATTCATAATTACTACTGTGTTACCTTTGTCAGCTCCTGTAATTACTGTATTTTTCTGTACATTTTGTAGCATGTTATAGTTCTCCAGCTACAGGTGTAGGAAAGTCCTTGGCCACCATTTTTAAGCCTCTTTCATGCACACGGAAATTTTACATAAAATATTCTATAGATCTTGTTGAGAAGTTAAAATTTCGAAGTACAACAGAAAAAACCATCTTATCTAGTTTCGATGCAGTTTTTATGTACACTTCATGCGATGTCCATAAATGTGAGCAGGCCTTACAAAGAAAATTAGAGGAAAATTCTGCTTGGTCAGATTACAAAACTTTGAAAATTGACACAATAATGACGCTTGTTCGTCTTTGCAACAAGTTTTCTTCGTATTTTAAGTTCCGAGATAAATTTTTCCTTCAAATTATGGGCCTATCCATGGGCACTGTTCTATCTCCTTATTTGGAAAATTTTACATGAATTTCACAGAACAATCTGCTTTGAATAGTTTCCACTTAAAACACTCCCTCTGGTTTCGTTTCGTTGATGATTTTCTTTCTGTTTGGGAACATGGAAAGGACTCTCTCGGAGATTTTTTTATACATTTAAACTCTTTTGATTCAAACCTCCAGTTCACAATGGAACTAGAAGATTCAGGAAAGCTGCCTTTCATGGATGTTTTGATTATAAAAAATACTCCTAGCCTTGAATTTTCTATATAAAGGAAGCCGACCCATAATGATCGGTATCTACACTTCTCGTCAAATCACCCTCCTTCTGTTAAAAGAGAGGTAATAATCTCTTTCGTCGACAGAGTTTTAAAAATCTGTTCACTTAATCATGTAAATTCTGAATTAAATTATATCAAAGATATTTTATTCTGCAATGGCTACCCAATAAACCTTATTGAAAATATCATAGATAGACGATTAAAAAAGATAAAACAAGAAAACAAGGAGCCCGTCCCCCCTTGATTCAGTCGTTCCGGCAATTGAGAAAAAATCTTTCACCACTCTACCATACATTTCAAAACTTAGTGATAAACTTGAAAATTTTTTAAATAAACACAATCTCTCTGTTTCTTTCAAAAGTGAACAAAAAGTTGAACATTTTTTCAGCTCAGAAAAAGATAAAACTGACCATGTACTGGGTAGGGGTGTCTAAAGAGTCCCATGTTCATGTGGGAAATTTAACATTGGTAGGACCCATCAACAACTTGGTGAACTTTTGCATGAACACAAAACTCCAATAGATAAGTCCCTAAGATTGAAAAATAAAAATGACAACTTTGATAACTTTGATTCCGCATTGGCCCAGCATATTTTCAAAAATCCTACACATCTTGTTCTTTTTGAGGAGGCAACTTTAATATCTACTGTGAATGGCCTACCGCAATCTTTCAAAGAGGTAATTGAGATAAAAAAAATATATATAAACAGGAATTGGGCTATAAATAGGGACAGCAGAGACATTTCATTAAGCCCAATTTATAACAATTTAATACTAAAAGACTCTTTTGATATTTCCACCCAATCAAAGTTAAGAGAACCTATTAACATATCTAATGAAAATCGAAATGGCAGAAGAGCAAAAAGTATTGCTAGGCAAAATAATTCTAGCACAATCTCTTTGGTAAAATCCTTTTTTTCATTGGTTTCAGCTTTGGTCTTTCATTCAGTGCTTGTTCGGATCTTGTGTAGTGAACTCTAAAAGGTTAGATTCTTGTTGTTGTTTTTTTTAGCACTGAGGACAACTTGGCACAAATTTTCATATTTTACCACTGGCTGACAAAATCCTCGTTTTCTCACCCTTTTTTGGTTTTATTTGTCATTTATTATTTCCTTCCTCTCTTAGCTTGAAATTTGATAATAGAATGCATGATTTTGTTAAGAACTTGCAAGACTTAGGTAATACCAGAAAAGGTCCCCACAATATTTCACAAGACTTTGATAATGCAAGACACGAGTTTGATACTACCACAGAACATTTTGGTAACACTTGGCAAGATTTTGATAATCTTTATAATATCAGACACGATTTTGATAGTACTATACTAAGTTTCGATTGTGTGTAACATGATTTTGATAGCATCACATTAGATTTTTATAATAGCAGACATGTTTTCACTGTAGCTGCAAATAATTTCAGTACAAGTTTTAGGCTTAGTATTAGTCTCAATTTGCGAAACAGGGTTTCTCAGGCCACATTCTCAAACATAGTACCTTCAAATAAGATAACGCCTAAAAAATATTAGTAATCAGGATAGCGAACTTTCACAAGTATTCCGGTCATATTCAAAATGCAACATCCCATGTTTTACTATCTTGGTTTGCTTGTTTCTGGCTTTGAAAAAAATCTGGTTCATCTCTCTCAGAATCTGTTAAAAATCATGTTGTCCAGTAGTGCCTATATCTGAAAGAAATGTCTAAAAAGTAGTGCCTAAATCAGTATTGCCTATATCTCAAAATTCCTGTTTTTGAATCTCTGATTTCCGAATAAAAATTCTAAATAATGGAGTTACTAGCATATCCTAAAAAAATAATGAAAATATAAAGTAATGCAGGTAATGCAAGGAGATATTTTTATTGAAATAATGCAATAGTGTTACCACTAGTACCCGTTTTATAGCTTAAATATTTTTTTGTCAGCATTCAACGCCAGGGTAACTCTTTAATGTAAACGCACTTTCTTAAAATTTTCACTTTTTAAAGTAAGATTTAAGTGTTTATCCTTCCAACGCACTGTTAATACTGATCGAAAACATACAATAAACTACCTACTGTCAATGAGGAGTCACAGATTACCACGGGGCAGCAGCACAAAAAAAAATCCTGGAACCGGCAGAACCGGAACTGGAACTAATATATTGGGAACTGGAATCCGTGGAATTTGGGGCAGAAGTGACGGAAGCGGAACCGGAGTTGGTACCGGCAGAATTGGAACTGACACTGGCGGAATCGGGGCCGGTGGAACAGGAACTGGAGCCCTGGAATTGGGGGCGGAAGAGTTAGAACTGGAACCGTAACTGGTGCAACCGGGACCGGAAGCGGCGGAGCTGGAAGGATAATGGCGGTTGAAAAGTCTATGTGTTCGGAACCCATATGAATTTTGAGGGGGAACTAAGATCATTTTTTTACATAATGGGCTCCCACTTGCAGTGGAGCCAATTCACGAAAATGTAGGAGGGGCAAGGATTTTTTTTTGATTTCTTTTTAATGAAGATTCCAGAAAAACATTGAGCAAACATACCTAAAACAGAGGGTAGCGGCGACTAGGCTGCTTGGCAAAATCGTCGACTATTCTATTCAAATCCAGTTTCTTTACCTCCTGCTTTTCAACGGCCATTATCATGATATCACTGAGTCTGTTGTTTCCCATCGTCGATCGCAGATATTTCTTCACACGCCCTAATGCCGAGAAGAATCGTTCATTGTTGTTAGTGATCACTGGCAAAGTAGTAACTAGCTTCATCAGTTTTAGCACTGCAGAATAGGCGACTGGGAGGTCAGATAAGATTTCGATAGCTCTCAGAAGATCAATCTTTGAAATATCACCTTTTGACAAATGCAGCTTTTCAAGAGAAAGCTGAGATTTTATGGCATGGTCATCGACATCGAGAATCCCTTGATAATGATACATAAACCTTTCCAATGTCGAAAGTACGAGAAAATCGGAGCTTGAGGGGCCAAAGGCAGATAAAGCGTCGAGCAGAGGAATATTTTGTATGAAACGCTGATCCATCGGTCTATTACCTCAAAGTACAGAAGTTTACCGGAGTCTGATTGAGCTGGCTGACTGGTACTGCGTTTACTGGTTGTTGAGTTTGAAAGAAAGTCTTTGAGACGAATGAAAATGGCTTCACTTCTCTTGCTTCGAGCATTGGTTTTAGATTGTGGAGATTTCGATTCCTGGATATCGTGTAAAGCCAAGAATTCGGATATTTTTTTGCCTAAGTTGTTCCATTCGTTATCATTTCTTAGCTTTTGGAGTAACTCATATGTCCCAGAAATCAGTGCAAGTGCCTAATAGATCAACAAACTTTTGGATTGAAGTTGCTCTGATAAACAATTTACAATGACTAATACTTTTTCCATTACGTGCAAAGTTGAGACAAAAGATGCAGAGTTTATTTTGTCCAGTAATCCTTTTACCTCATACGCTACCTTGCCGTTGGAACTATCAGAGACTGTGGAAAGCACAGTAACAATGCAATCAAATCTTGCCTTCACCTTCGAAATAGAGCGAACTGCGTAAAACCGGTGAGTCTGGATGGTCCTCTCAAGCCCCAAGACTTTTTGTCCAAAAATAGCTCGTGTCGAGTATTTCTGTGTGATATAAATGCATAAAGTTTTTACACCACAAAGAAAAATTCTGAAAGTTCCCTAACATTTTTTAGGGAGTCTGTCAAGACCAAGTTTAATCTGTGGGCGTGACAGTATACATAAACTGCATGAGGTACCTTCTCCTTAAACTTTGCTTGAACTTCGTTAGATTCCCTGCTCATAACAGATGCGTCGTCACAACATTGGGCAATGCACCGCATCGAATCCACACCAAACTTTTCTATAGTTTCACAAATAGAGGTGGATAAGCTCTCGGCATCTAATTTGTGCATGTGATAGCAGCCGATTGGTCGCTCCAATACTTTTCCGTTGGATATTTACCTGAGTAGGATCCCTAATTGGTCTTTTCTAGAAACATATTTTGTCTCGTCGATAAGAATAGCAAAGTTATTAGCTGATTTTACTTATGAAATAATGTCTTGGCGCAAAGTATTTCCTATCAGTTTAACTGCGTCATTTTGGTACTAATGACTGAAATAATGACCATATCGGCGCTGTAACTGGGCCTTCAACTTCAACTTGTAATTATAACTTCAGATTTTTGTTGCCTTTAGATACTTCCTCCATCAATTCAACCAAGTTACCCCGATTTGTATATGTTTCTGATTCGTCATGACCCCTCAAAGCAAGACCCTGGTGGCCAAGAAAGCAAATAGCGCGAAAAATGAACTTCACGTTATCTCTATTTTCCTGAACCTGTTGAGATCTGGATTGAATTAAGGCATTTGCTATAGATCTTGAGGTATCAGGACTATTTATTTTAAATCCCGTCCATGCTGACTTACAATGCCTGTGTCATTCAGAACCATCCTGTTGCTTTAATAGAGCAGAACTGTCTTTCCACTAGCAAAATCCTGACTCAATGAAAGCCCTTTTTCCTTTAGTTTCTCCAGCCCTTAGATTCCCCATAGAAAAATGACGGCAAAAAAAAAAAAAAAACATGGAATTCAAGTTTTTCGCCTATTCAATTCATTCATAAGTCTTATAGTAATTTGCACTGAATACCCTACCGTCAGAAGTGGAAGCCGGATATCATAGGCAGCGCTCTAGCGCTGCCTAAGTAAAGAACGATGTGGGCACAGTGTGTGTTTTTTTTTCTCCATACCCGGGCACTTCGTATCGAAGGAGTTGTCGTAGAAACTTCAAAAAGGGCTCATTCGATTGAAAATTGGAGTGGCTAGTGCCCTTTTTAATAGTCAAAAGTGATTGGAGGGCAACTAGCCCCCCCCCACGCCCATCATTCCCCCAAACACATCCAATCAAAATTTTGAGATACCCATTTTGTTCAGCGTAGTTGATTTCCAGATAGAAAATATGTTTTTGAGGAGGACACTCCCCCACAACCCTCAGGGCAAGGGTTTTAAGTTATGCCCTGAGGGCATATAAGATCAATGTTGACTCAATGTACAGTTAATTAATTTTTTTTCTTTAAAGCAGGGCACTTCATATAGAAGGGGTCGTCGTAGAGACTTCAAAAGGGGTTCATTAAATTGGA
>CM051261.1:61089363-61159363 GCA_027921565.1 Artemia sinica
CCCCCAAACACATCTAATCAAAATTTTGAGATAGGCATTTTTTCAGCGTAGCTGATTTCCAGATAGAAAATATCTTTTTGAGGAAAACACTCCCCCACAACCCTCGGGGCAAGGGTTTTAAGTTATGCCCTGGGGCCATATAAGGTTTTTATAGAAGGCTTTGTCGTAGAAACTTCAAAACAGGCTCATTCGATTGGAAATTCAAAGGGCTAGTGCCCTTTTTAATAGTCGAAAGTTATTGGAGGGCAACTAGCCCCCCCCCCACACCCATCATTTCTCTAAAAACATACAATCAAAATTGTGAGATAACCATTTTGTTCAGCGTAGTTCATTTTCAGATAGAAAATATCTTTTTGAGGAAAACACTCCCCCACAACCCTCGGGGCAAGGGTTTTAAGTTATGCCCTGGGGGCAAATAAGGTTTTTACAGGAGGCGTTGTCGTAGAAACTTCAAAAAAGGCTCATTCAATTTGGAATTCAAAGGGCTAGTGCCCTTTTTAATAATTGAAAGTGATTGGAGGGCAACTAGCCCCCCACGCCCATTATCCCCCCAAAAATATCCAATCAGAATTTTGAGATAGCCATTTTTGTTCAGCGTAGGCTAGTTGATTTCCAGATAGAAAATATTTTTTTTAGGAGGACACTCCCCCACAACCCTCAGGACAAGGGTTTTAAGTTATGCCCTGGGGGCATATAAGGTTTTTATAAGAAGGCGTTGTCGTAGAAACTTCAAAACAGGCTCATTCGATTGGAAATTTAAAGGGCTAGTGCCCTTCTTAATAGTCGAAAGTGATTGGAGGGGAACTAGCCCCTCTCCCACGCCCATCATTCCCCCAAACACATCCAATCAAAATTTTGAGATAGCCATTTTGTTCAGCGTAAATGATTTCCAAATAGAAAATATGTTTTTGAGGAGGACACTCCCCAACAACCCTCAGGGCAAGGGTTTTAAGTTATGTCCTGGGGTATATAAAGTTTTTATAGAAGTCGTTATCTTAGAAACTTCAAAAGGGGCTCATTTGATTGGAAATTCAAAGGGCTAGTGCCCTTTTTAATAGTCGAAAAAGATTAGAGGGCAACTAGCCCCCCCCACGTCCATCATTCCCCCAAACACATCCAATAGATAGCCATTTTGCACATCCGATAGATAGCCATTAAGATAGCCATTTTGTTCAGCGTAGTTGATTTACAGATAGAAAATATGTTTTTGAGGAGGATACTCCACCACAGCCCTCAGGGCAAGAGTTTTAAGTTATGCCCTGGGGCATATAAGGTTTTATAGAAGGCGTTGTCGTAGAAACACATACTCACAAATTTTTTTTAAAACAGATTTTTTTGCGAATGGTATCATGTTTTCCATTTCATGTCAACTAGAGGAGGTATGAAAACAAGTTAAACCGTACTATTTGTGCTTTGATTTTTAAAAGGGTGTATGTTGTTAAAAATTTCCTAAAACTTTTCTCCAGCATGCAAATAGCAGGCCAAACTATAAAATCTTAAAAACGAAAAGATTTAAAGGGTTATTTTCTTTTTCCTGAAAAACTATGTCAATATAAAACGAAAAAAAATTAATTAAAAAAAACTTTTTCCACAAAATAAGTTTTTCAAAGAAAATTAAAGAACTCCATTATACAAAAAATGAGCAAAAATAAAATCAAATAATCTACCAAGCTCGAAACTACCACAAATCAGCATCGATAAATAAATGAAACCCAAAACGAACAGAATATTGCAATAAATAACCGAGTCAAACTCAAAACGAGTAGAAATTAACATAAGTTGGGCGTCAAACCCCTATGCCTTCCCAAGGCCAGAACAAAATTTGAACTTTACTTAAAAAATACAAATGAATATGCATTGTCAGTTTAATATACATATACTGCATAAGTAAAACATTTATGCATATTTTTTTGCATATTTAAATTTTGCATAAGTAAAAAGTAACATCTGATCGCCAAAACCTATATCCACTAGCCTACATTTAGTTATCTCTCAACCTTTATGAATTTGCATAATTAAACTGGTTTTCTCTATGATGCCTTCCAGGTACAGATCTTCACACCGAAAATTGAATAAATTTCAAAAATGTCATAGGATTTAATTTTTTTTTGTCAAAAATGTTGCCATCAATGACAAGTTGGATAGATGGTGATACTAGGGGAATCACCTTTAAATCTTCTTCTTGAATCACCTTTAAACCACTAAGGAAAAAAAAATAGTAGTTCCTATGGGCGTGCTAGTGTTCGTTGAGGCCCTGTTGGGGTACTGGCTGCTTGCAGTTCCTACACTGAAGGTGGCCGCTTATAGGGACATCCAGGGGTACTGGCTGCTTGTAATGGCTGAGGCCACATGGGGATACTGGGTAATTGTATGCTTTGAGGCCCCATGGGGTTCTGGCTGCTTGCGCTGCCTACACTGATTGTGGCCGCTTGTATAGACATACGGAGATAGTGATCGCTTGGATTCTTTGAGGGCTCATAGGGTTACAACAGGATTTGTGTCTTGGGGGAATGTCTTGAGGAAGCATTTCGGAGAAAAAAAATCTTGTAGAATGTCTTGAAGAAAAAACGTTTTGAGGAGAGACAAAGATCATTTTTTTTGTACATTTGTGGGTCCTCACTTGATTAGTGGCTTGAAGAATACCCTTGAGGGTATTTCCGACCGAGTCTGTAGGATTTCAAATATTTAAATATGCATAAGTAAACAATAACATCTCCTAAACTATGGTGTAACAAACATAAATCTGTAAAATATAAACAATTAAATATAATATAAACAAAACCTAAGCATTTGTCAAATATCCAGTATCTTAAAAAAAGTGCCGGCACTAGGAATTGAAGGGATAAGGCGCCTCCCGACCCTGGAACCTGATCACTCCTCTCGAAATTACATAACTTTTTTTTAATATTCTTTTACTGTTAAGACTAATTGAAATAATAGATCCTTCCCGAATCAACTACAAAGGAAAATTTTTCTCAATAGAATGTAAAAGTTTATTTTGATTATTTTTGGTTACTATTGGCCTTTGTTTACTAGGTTGCGGTATATAATGGTTACACCGGTAGCTGCAACCTAGTAAGGGATATCAAGATGATGTCATTGTTGGATTAGTAGCTGCGACTTGTAAAGAGCGGAGAAAGGCCCGTAGTTACAAAAAAAGGAAAATCGTGTTTAAAAAAACTGGCAAGTGATAAAATTGTATTCAAAGGTGGTTCTCACTAGCGAGTATGTCGTATTTGTAATTTATGTCGTATTTGTGATTTACGCAAAAATAAACATGTACCTAAGATATGATTCGCAACAAGTACCTATGACGAGATCTTTGCTATTCAGTGGTATTAAAACAGAAACAAACAAAAGAAGCAAAAAACACAGAAAGAAACAATTTACATATGAACAAGGCAGTTGCAAAGGATAAAATCATTGTTAATACCACTATTCAGTGGTATTAAAACAGAAAGAAACAAAAGCAGCAAAAAAAACAGAAAGAAACAATTTACATAAAAGGATAAAATCATTGTTAATACCACTATTCAGTGGTATTAAAACAGAAAGAAACAAAAGCAGCAAAAAAAACAAAAAGAAACAATTCCAACAAAATTGGCATTTAAGAATTTATGAAAGGTCTAAGGCTGTGAGCCCTTGGGATCCGGTAAGGAGGGAGGCGTTTTCAGAATGCCCCGCCGTACTTGGAAGGAGTCTGTTTTGAATTTTAAGAACACCTTAGACGGTCAATCATTTTGATCAAAAGGTTCCATCAGCAACCTAGCAAAGAACGAATTACGGTCAGTATCAGAAATTAAAAATTTGCTTAGAAAACAGCTTGGTGAGAAAAAAATTATCATTTCCAGCTAATAAGAGAATGTTATTCTGAAAAGAAAAGCGCACAATTTGAATTGCCAATACCTCCGACTGTACAGGAAACTTGCAACCCCCCCCCACCTAGAACATCAAGGTAAATTTTTTTTTTACAGCTATTTTGTCTGTTTCTCTTCGCCACCACTAGCGGGGAACGTGAGCCACATAAAGAGCTGATAAAGGACCTATTTGAAATGAAGTTGCAATATCTAGTGCCTTTTGTAATTAATGAAAATGATGAATTCAAAATATAATACAATTTTTGATGAAAAACAGCATCTTCATATACAAATTGATATAACGCATGCATCTCCTTTTGGGACAAGAGATGTGGTATCATAATTAATTTGTTATATTACCTTACTGTATGTGGCTTGATGAGCATCACGTATTAATACATAAAGCTCTCAATAGTTTTTACCGCTATTGTCTTTTACCGCAACTGATCTCATAACAATCAAATCAATACATTTTACTATATAATTTTAAATTTGTAAAAAAACTCATGTAAGCTTTGTTTTCAACAAAGCGCTAGTTTTTCAAAATCCCAAAAATATTTGGAAATATCATAGGCCAGTTTCTTTACACAGTTTTTCAAGAATCTGTTGCATAATCCGCAAAACATTAATTTTATTCACTTTTAGGTAAGAAGCTGACAACGCTCAGTTCTTGTAAAATAAAGGCGGGAAAGGAAATGTATCGACAAAGAAATGCTAGCGTATTTCCTAGCTGTTTTTCCGCAGAATAGTTTAGTCGTGTCTTTAATTTTTACGATTGCTAAAACTTATCCTGACTGAACAGCTTGGAAACAGAAATTGCTCAAAAATTTGACGCGAGATGTCCCTCAATCAAATAGAATACATTTAAAATTGTTCACGTGTGTAATTTTCAGCTCTTAAGTAAACTTTCCGCAGATCTGACTGTTGCCAGCATTGAAGATGAGTGTAAAATAGTTATTGAGGTTAATATGCTCATAACAGAGACTGAAGAGTATCGTAATTTCTCAGGTGGTGTAGACCGATCGAGGGTTGGACTACCTTTAAACCATGTACTAGGTGATTCAGACTTGCATACGTATGTAAGTTTTGGTAAGGATAAGACATACAACAGGCAAAATCAACACAGGAATTTGGATAGCATAGCTAGGTCTTCTGCTATGGTCTTAAAACACATTACAGATATAGCCAATCTTTTTCCTATAGGAAAATATGCAACTCGGAGGGCTGAGGGGATTTTTCAAAAATATCGAAATGAAAACATATGTAATACAAAATCAAAACTAAGTTTCAGGGGTAAAAAACTTTATGCTCTGGCAGCAGCTTGCTTTCACAAAGCGTGCCTAGAAGAGAGTATACCAATTTCCCTAAAAGAGATAGCAGCTCGAACAGATGTCAAAAGAAAAGATATTATGAAAATTGGAAATTCTTTTGAAAACGGCCTAGGGGTTTTTCATCCAAAGACTTACATTATTGACTTTTGTACTAAAATGGGTTTCGAAAAGGGCGTTCACAACAAAATGGTGCGACTTGCAGACACTATAGCTAATAACATACATGATTCAAGCATGGCCGCTGGACGAGAGGCACGTACCGTTGCTGCAACTAGTATATGGATTGCGGCATCGCATTTAAATGTGAAACTTAGGAAGATCGAAATCCGTGATTGCACTAAAGTTTGTACAAGTGCAATCGGGGCTTGTGAGAGGGATGTAAGGAGATATAGTGATTGCTTATGTGGAGAATGTAAGGCTCTAAACTGCAAGATTTGTGAGAGAATAAAAAAAGAACGTCTAAGACGAGGTGATGCTGAATATGAGCCTGAAAAAAATAACAATGATAAAAGTCAGCTTAGAACACTGAATGAGCTTATATGTGACCAAAATAGGAATCAGTGTGAAACCAGTGACACCCTAATACCAGAACCTCAACCCATGGATCAGAACTTACAATTCAAAATTTGCCCTGAATCTACCTCTCAAGAAACAGAGATGGCTCAGCAAAGAATGCTCAGCTACGACAACTCGAGTGAACAAGAGCTAGGTATTAATTATCATCAATTCAGTTTCTGGAATCAGGCAACAGATCCTAATGCAAGGAGATTTTTACTTAAAGAAGATGGTAACAATGTAAGCTTTTCTGAAAACATGTTTGCCACTATAAATGGTCAAAATTGTTCTAGCTCGGCTGATGCACAAGTAATCAAGCATCTTTGTCTAGAGACAGATATATTTGAAAGGAATCAGCACAGTATTAATTTTCCTCAGTTTAATTCATATGTTAACTGTTACCTGCCACAAACTCATCTTAATATCAGAAATAATCAGAATATTCAGATGCCAATGTTGAATGTTGAACATAGTCAAAATAATGCAATGCTCCAATTCGTTGATAAGAAGCAATTGGAGTCAGAATTTATTTCAACACAGACTAAATGTAATCATATTTATCTTGATAGCTCGATATACTCGCATGAAGAACTATATGATGTTTATCAAGGTATGAATAGTAATAACTTCATTCAACTACAGTTTAATGGCATTGATAAAAGAAGTGATGCCACTATTGATCCGACACAGCTATACATTTATCCTGATGTTCCCAAATATCCACCTCAATTTTACCTGAGTCAGAGTGGTATCAACTTGGCTGAAACGCATTACTATGCAAGTGATAGCTAAAGCTATGGCACAATCACTCCAGTCCCGATGCATAATTACCCTAGTGACGATTTATTGACCTCAAAGAGTAGACTATCATAATGATAATATAGATTATCGTAATGCTCCCCCGATGACAAGCTATCAGCCTCAAAGATTAAATACATCGTTATGATATCAAAATGCCTCAAATTCAGTTTGAGGCTAGAACACAACGTAATTATTGGACAATTTCAGTCTCTTTTCTAATCAGTATCTTCATAATCAGTCGAAAATTTCAGTCTCTTCATATGTTCAGGCTAGTGACCCCACCATTTCAGTCTCTTCTCATATACTTACTGCTACTCCTAACAAAGTGAATACAACAGTAGGCTTTGCAGAATTTAGAAAATAATTTACTACCAACACTGCTAATGGATACTACCCGAGTCCCATAGGCATGTTTAACGTTACACATACTAATGCTTAACTTTATTTATTTAACAAACAAATTACATGAATAAATTATTTTCTAAACTGGCCGACGGGGAGCAGGGCTCGATGTGTCGGCCAAAAACATAAAAAAAAAACAAAAAAAAAAATTGCCGAAATAACAAATAAAGCATATCAATAATGAAAAAAAAGAAGACACACATGGTAGGAGATAACAGAGGAGGCCACCCCAGCGCGAGAACACCACAAGAAATTTCATACTAAAATCCAAATTCACCAATCCCAACATCCAGGCAAAGAACAATTTTTGAAATATGTTTTTTCAAAGAAAATCGGCTCTTGAATCTTGGGGACACATCTATTAAATTAAATTTATTTGCAATATGAGGGATCTGGTATCTGATTGAGAATCTAGCTCTTTCAGATTTAATTGGGGGAAGACGATACTTCTTGGAGCGGACGTGGTGGGCAGGAGAAATGGGAGTCTCAATTATACCCAGATCATGGAAATAATTTGCCGAAGATTGGATATCATAATACCACATTGCTGTATGCAGGTCTTTCAGTTGTTTGAGATTAAGTATATTGAGAAAAAGATATAAAGTTTGGGTTTCTGAAAGATTTTGAAGCCTCACTGGGCGATGAACAAAAGTACCCAGGATTCTAACCGCCTTATTTTGAATTATCTGAAGAGGTTGGAGATGGACCATAAATGTGTTGAGGTATATTACAGGGCAATATTTAAAATATGATTCAATTAGAGAATGATATAAAATTTTAAGGATGGAAAAAGGAAATACATGTTTCATTCTATGAAGACAACCTAAGTTATGGGCAAGTTTCAATCTCAAATGATCAGAATGCTTACGGAAAGATAAAAGCTCATCAAGAATAATCCCAAGGTAACGAAATGAATTTACTCTTTTTATCCTACTTTGATTTACAATTAACTCATCTATGGTAATTTTATCTACTGCCCGCTGTGACCGCCCAAAAATCATGAATTCAGTTTTAGAAAAGTTCGGAGCCAGGTAGTTACATGCAAACCATTTATTCAAAGAATTCATTGCTGTCACCATTTTCTCAGCCAACAAAGATGGGGTTTTAGCTTTTACTGTCACCGCCGTATCATCTGCAAAAATTACTGCTAAACTACTATCTTGGGGTAAGCACCTCGAAAGGTCATTTGTATAAATCAAAAACAGTAATGGCCCTAATACTGATCCCTGGGGGACTCCAACATCATCAAAAACAATATGGCTTGACAGGTGCCCATTTACCTCTACCTGAATTTTTCGACCATGCAAGTAAGATTTTATTAGATCTAAGCCTTTACCTCTAATACCTGCATTATTAATTTTCTCCAATAAAATTTCATGGTTTAGCGTATCAAATGCCTTCTTTATATCATAGAAAAGAGTAGATACATGATTTTCATCATTTAATGAATCATTAATCTCTAAAATTAGCGCTGCAATAGCTTGTTCAGGAGAATGACCCGCCCTGAATCCAAACTGATTTTTAGTAAATAAATTCCTTTTATCAAAATACGAGACAATTCTTTTTTGAATAATTTTTTCAATAACCTTAGATATAGGGGAAAGAATAGCTATTGGGCGATAGTTACCTATATCTGTCTTATCACCTTTCTTATGAATTGGAATAACTCGTGCAGATTTCCATACTTCCGGAAAGATCCCTGATGACATAGATGCATTTAAAATATGAAGCAACGGGACGTGAATTACACATGCAAGTTCCTTCAGAATATTTGTGGAGAGCCCATCTAGACCTAGAGAATTACCACTCTTTAGATTCATAATTACTTTCTGGAACTCACCAAGAGTGACAGGGGCCAGGAACATACTGGAATTTTCGTGACAGGACGCTGAACGAGACATATTTTTTCAAAGATGTATAGAAACAGGAAAAAGCCTATGGCTTTTTCTTAGTTCGAATAGTAAGAGATAAACCTCAGAGAACCATTCAGCACATGTACATATTCAATTGAATACCGATATTTTTATATATAGAACTCATTACTGGTACATTTACTTATAGAATTGACCACTGTATAGCCTATCATGGTTGCAGTGGTAGCTGCAACCTTGCAAGAGACAAAAACGTCCCATAGTAACGAAACAAATAGCCCAAAACTCTTTAAAATGTTGTCAGATCGAAACACTAAGAACACCATTAGAACCACCTTGTCCAAAAACTCTACAGAGGAAGCTTACAATACCTTGGCTTCAACGACAAGGAAAATCCATTGACTTGAAAAACAAGAAAATTAGCTGCATTAAAGATATTCTACATCAAAAGTATCTTTTTTTTTCTTTTTTTTTTATCCGCAGCTAGCGGGGCACTGCAACATCATATTGTAAGCTATGGCCACCTTTTTGGCCTCTCTTTTTGGCTACACCACAATTTTCGTGCTAAATTCTTTACTGTTCAAGTTAGGATACTGTGTCCTAACACCGAAGCGTGCCCTAAACTTCGAAGACTTTGGTATGATCTTAGACTAAGAGTAATTTACGACCTTTCTTTATTTACAATTTTATTATTCTGAATAATTTGAAGCTTTTTTTAACAGCTTTTCCTTATTTTTCTGCTCTTGTCTCTGGTTTTGTCTCTCTTCTTTACTATAAGCTGGGTGTTTTTAGAAGATCGCCGAGAAGAAAAATGAGCCAGAATAATTTATACTTTTCTTTAAACTTTAGTGGAATTTGGGTCAGTTGCAAATTCTTTATTTCTTTACTGTCAACTTTTACTCAAGACAAGAGTTCTTATGGACCCGTTCCTTTAAAGAATTACCTTTGACGTTTTCTTTTTTTTATACTTTAGCAAAGACTAGAATAAAAACACTTATACTACAGCTTGTAACAAAAAGAAAAAAACAAAAACGGTAAATTTGAGCATCAATTTGGAATGAGGTTTCATTTATAAGAGGTCGTATTAGGGTTGCCACTTCATTTTATGGCTCATAATAGACCGGTAAAATATGCAAGACCGGTAAAATATGACCGGTAAAATTTTACAGACCGGTAAAATATGCAAGGCGAAAAAACAGTACCATGGTCAGAAATTTTACGTGCGTGTGCTGCTAAACTGAGGAAAGAACAATAACCATAGGTACGAAGTTGAAAATATTGCGCAACTCAAAATTTTTGTTTTCAAAAATTCTAAATGAAAAAACCTTCTATATATGGATTAATAAGTCACTCAAGTGCAAATGTGTGGTCTATGGCAACCCTGATTGGTACTTCACTAAAAAAAGAGAAAAATGAAGAAATTCAATTTATATCAGTCCCTGAAAAACGAACGAGAGCTAAAAGTATTGTCTTATTTTTTCATTTTAATTAATTAACTTTTGAAAAAAAATCACTTTCTCGAATACTCTATTCCTTATGTTTTTTTTAACAAAAAATCAACGTCAGAGATGTCACAATTACTGTCAGAGACTGGTAATTGTGACAATTTCTTATGTATCAATCTTATAAATCTTCTGTTATTCCTTACGTTTACAAGGTCTGATAATAAAACCCTACGGGTGTGGTTGATTTAAACAAAGGTTTTATTACTAGTTTAAGACCGTTCTAGTTCTGGGACTCTTAGTTGCTTATAGAAAGTTTTTCCGAACCAGGTCTAGTTTTCCATACTCCCTCTAGAGTTCCCAAGCATATCCAATTATATCCTTGGTACCCAAGAAGGGTTGGTCAAGAATTAGGATATACTATCTAGTTTCAGGGTCAATTTTATTTTAGTGGTTTGTATACCGCTTAACTTGGAAAACAAGATGTTTCGCTAGAAATTTCGCAGATTTAGCCATGTTGAAGGAAGTAATCAGATTGATGACGCTTCTTGACAACTGAGGTCTCTGTGTTGGCCCTGTATTGCGTTGCTACAGCAAGGTTCTATATCTGGGTCCCGTAATAGCAGGCTAAGGTCAAACCCACTGCACCATCACAGGACATTCTTTCACTTTCTTTGCCGTCTTTGAAAATTACGCCAGAAATATAGTTTCCTGCTTTACATTTCTCGAACTATCTAGATTCACTTTCCGAAAAAGTAAATCCCTTCAAGACCCTCACCGCCCTTAGGATTTCCTCAACGCCCCGCTCTTTACGCTAAAGTTTGACAATTTATCACAACTCTACTTTATAAAACCATAAAAAAAACTTAAGCGGAAAGAGCAAAGCGTTGAGTAGGAGACAGCTCCTTTCAAATAAGGAATAATTTCTGTTCTTTTTAATTTTTAATGTCGCTCTTTACTTTCAGCTAAAAAAAAATGTTTTTTTTATATTTAATTTCTGAACGTTTTTGAATTAATGCAGGTTTTGAATTTGGCTCACTGTGCATAAAAAATTGAAACAAAGTTTGCATGTTAATTTTACTTTTTTAAACTAATAATAACCTTATAATAACCTAAGTTTGATTTTTGTTCCAGTTGCTTAAGAATGACTCCTGAATCACAGAGGCTATTGATAAGAGTAATAACCACTTTTAAAAGCTAAAAAAGAAACTTTAGCGTAAGAACGAGCTATTAAGAAGAGGCAATCCATATCATATACGTAATATTTTCTATTTGTTTTAAGTCACTTAAAAAGAGCAGTAGAACTTTTAATTTCTGTTTGAAGGAGCCCTCTCGCAAAGTTCTAGGACAACTGGGTCGATACGATCATCCCTGGGAAAAAAACAAAACAATTAAACACGCATCTATGATCCTTCTTTTGGCGAAAAATCCAAAATTCCACATTGGTGGGGATAGGAGCTTGAAACCCCTAGAGTAGGGTTCTCTGATACGCTGTTGCTAATCGCATCAGATACGCTATTCAGATGGTGTGATTTCATTAAGATTCTATGACTTTTAGGGTATGTTTCCTCTTCTTTCGAAAATAAGGCAAATTTTCTCAGGCTCGTAACTTTTGATGGGTAAGACTAAACTTGATGAAACCTATGTATATATATATATAAAATCAGCATAAATATTTGTTTCTTTTAATGTATCTGTTGGTATCAAAATCCCGTTTTTTTAAGTTTTGGTTACTATTGAGCCGGGTTGCTCCTTACGTACACTTCGTTACCACGAACTGTTTGATAAATCTACGGCCCATTTCCGACTTAAATAATAGTCCTTTTGTCCTCTTTTTTTTGTCCTTCTGTCCTTTAGTCCTTTTACAAATGAATGCACATTGTCAGTTTAATATACATATACTGATATTTAGCAGTCAAAATGTTAATATTATTTGATTTATTAAAGTTATAAAAGTAAAAAGATTTATAATTTTTTAGTAAAGTGCAAATTATGTTCTGGTCTTGGGTTGGCATAGGGGTTTTGAGCCCTACTCATGTTAATTTCTGCTCGTTTTGAGTTTGACTCGGTTATTTATTTTAATTTCTGTTTGTTTTGTGTTTCATTTATTTATCGATGCTGATTTGTGGTAGTTTCACACTTGGTAGATTATTTTATTTTTACTCATTTTTGGTTTAATGGGGTTCTTTACTTTTCTTTGAAAAACTTGTTTTTTTTAAGTTTTTTTTTAATTAATTACCTTCAAAAGAGAAGATAGATAAGACAGTTATAAATTATAATACTAAGAAATCTAAAAGGCAATGTTTTCCAACGAAAAGTCTGTCAAACTTGTCATTGGTTTTCTTGACTAGTCTATTCACCATTATCTTCATAAAGGGTTTCATGATCGTCTAAATCCTGAAAAACAAACAGTAACGTTTCATAATTGTATTACATTAATGATAGTAATAATTATAATATTAGCATCTAAAAAATAGCAGCAAGGTTTCTTTGTTTTGTCACATAGGCAGTGGCGGTTCTGGCCTCCCTTGCGCCCGGCGCAAAATCTTGATTATTGCCCCCCCCCCCCCGCTATCTCACACAAAATTTTCAGGCCGAATTTTGCATATATATATATATATATATATATATATATATATATATATATATATATATATATATATATATATATATATATATATATATATATATATATATATATATATATATATATATATATATATATATATATATATATAATATATATATATATATATATATATATATATATATATATATATATATATATATATATATATATATATATATATATACATATATATATATATATATATATATATATATATATATATATATATATATATATATATATATATATATATATATATATATATATATATATATATATATATATAAATAAATCCCGAAAAATCTTGAAAATCAAACAGTAACGTTTCATAATTGTATTACATTAATAAAAGTAATAATAATAATACTAGCATCTAAAAAATAGCAGCAAGGTTTCTTTGTCTTGTCAAGTAGGCAGTGGCGGTTCTGGCCTCTGTTGCGCCCGGCGCAAAGTCTCGATTATTGCTTTATCAAAATTAAATAAAAAAAAACAAGTTTTTTTAACTGAAAGTAAGGAGCGACATTAAAACTTAAAACCAACAGAAATTATTCCGTATATGAAAGGGGCTGTCCCCTTCTCAACGCCTTGCTCTTTACGCTAAAGTTTTTATTGTTTAAAAAAAATAGAGTTTTGACAAAGTCAAACTTTAGCGTAAAGAGCAAGGCGTTGAGGAGGGGACAGCCCCTCCTCTATTTATCTATTTGTATCAAAATACCTTTTTCTAGAGTAAACTAAGTGGAAAAAAATGGCTATCTCAAAATTTTGATTAGATTTGTTTGGGGAAATGGTGGGCGTGGAAGGGGTGTTAGTTGCCTTCCAATCACTTTCGACTATTAAAAAGGGCACTAGCCATTTCAATTTCCAATCGAATGAGCCATTTTTGAAGTTTATACGACAAAGCGTTCTATAAAAACCTTATATGCCCCAGGGTATAACTTACAAACCTTGCCCTGAGGGCTGCGGGGGGGGGGGGGGGGGGTGGGGTGGGGGTGGTTGTCATCCTCAAAGACCTAATTTCAAGAGCTTAATACTACGTTGAATAAAATGGCTATCTCAAAATTTTTATTGGATGTCTTTTGGGAAAAGGTGGGCGTAAGAGGGGGGTTAGTTGCCCTCCAATCACTTTCGACTATTAAAAAGGGCATTAGCCCTTTGAATTTTCAATCGAATGAGGCTTTTTTGAAGTTTCTACGACAACGCCTTTTATAAAAACCTTATATGCACCCAGGGCATAACTTACAACCCTTGCCCTGAAGGCTGTGGGGGAGTGTCCTCCTCAAAAACATAATTTATATCTGGAAATCAACTACGACGAACAAATTGGCTATCTCAAAATTTTGACTGGATGTGTTATCGGAAATGGTGGGCGTGTAACGGGTGTTAGTTGTCTTCCAAACACTTTCGACTATTAAAAAGGGCACTAGCCACTCCGATTCGGAGGATTTTTCCATGGAGGAAGTCTTCATGGGGAAAGGGACATTGCTATGAAGGGGGCACCGGATTTCCCAGCATTACTTCAAAAAACGATCAGAAATTAAACAAAAAAAACAAGTTTTTCAACTGAGAGTAAGGAGCAACATCAAAATTTTAAACGAACAGATATTGTTACGTATATGATTGGGTTCTCCCCCTAGTCAATACCTCGCTCTTTAAGCCAAAGATTTTTTAGTAGTTTCAAAAGAGCTATTTATTCTAATTAACGGCCTTCGTGATTAAGGGGTCATCTTAAAAGTATTTGAGCAAAATTTGAACTGTAGCGTAAAGAGCAAGGTATTAACTTGGGGGCGAACCTCCTAAAATACTTATTAAAAATATATGAATATAGAAGTTCGTTACGTAATTAATTCGTAAGTTATATATATTTATTACTAATAAAAACGTTCGTAAATAAAACTAAACAACTTTCGAGAAAGCCATTTATCCAAATAAAAGTAAAATTAGTATGCGAATTTTGTTTTAATTATTCATGTAAGGTGAGCAAAATTCAAAACCTGCATTAATTCAAAAACGTTTAAAAATTAGATAAGAAAAACAAGTTGTTTTAATTGAAAGTAAGGAGCAACATTAAAACTTAAAACGATCAGAAATTATTCCATATATGAAAGGGGCTGTCCTCTCCTCAACGCCTTGCTCTTTATGCTAAAGTTTGACTCTTTCTCACCACTATATTTTTAAAACAATGAAAAACTGGACCACGAAAATAATAAATAATAAATTGTGCCAACATCGTTCTTTACTAAGCCATTTTCGAGTGTTTTTCAAGCTCTCTTTTGATATTCCCACAAATTTGTTTTCAAAATAACATTTTACTATTAAAATCACACGAAATAATAGTTAAAATTCCTTAATCAACTGCAAGTGGCAATTTTTTCGGTACTTGTTTATTATATAAAACACACTCGAGAAGTGAAGCTTGGTTAATGCAAATGAAATAAACCAAAATATGATAAAAATGCAATGCTTTAGTAACAAAATTATGAAAACTACCACAATGAATTATGGAAGGTTGGCCAGAAGGGGCCGTCCAGAGTGCGTAACCTAAAATAGCGTAACCTAGCCAAAATACCCACTAAATAATTAATTAAAAAAAAAACGATAATGTAGTTTCCCAACAAGCCGAAGGTTATTGTCTGGTATAGACAGCATGAAAAACCGGGTATTTGCAATACAAGTTCTCGAGTGTGTTTTAAATTTTAAACAAGTACCATTTTTTCCCACAAGAAGGTTTATTTTAAATACGTTTCAAAACTTTCGTTACTATGGGCCATAATCGTTACAAGGTACCACGTATGACAAGGGAAGCTCAGGGAAGGCTAGTAGTCCTAAACCCGTCAAAGTAGGAAAAGACCGATTAAAGATCTAAGAGGGGCCTACTTTCAATAGATAAGATGAGTATTTTTTTATGCTGATAACAAATAAGTCACCGTGACAAGCAAATAATAGCAAACCGCGTTTGATCAAAGTTCAGTTTCATGATAAAAAGTTATTTGCTTAAGTAGTTACACAAAGCAATTGCGATTAGCTCCAATTCCGATTTTCGATAATTAATCTTGACCCAAATTGTGATAATAAATATGTTTCTATGCAAAGCACCTTTTCATAATGCTTTTAGTGGTCATTAGAGTCCAATCATGGAAGCTACATTGACGACAGTGGTCATCACTATCGCTCAGAAACTACGGACGCGGGCGCTCCGAAACACGGAGCAAGACATGTTATAATTACCAGAGGAATTGTCTACGGATTCTTCTGTATATCCTTCCGACTGACCGTATTTCAAACAGTAAGCTGGGCAAAACATATGGTTATATCCCGATTTCTAGGGATATAATGAGAGAAGGGTTGAGATGGCTAGGACCTGTTCTGCAGATGAAGGATGACAGATTGCCCAAGATTATCCTTGTTGGCCAACTATCTAGAGCCAAAGGAAAAGCAGGTCGTCCCTGAATGAGGTGGGAGGAGGTTGTATGGAAGGATTTAAGGAAAATTAAGAGGGAGGATTTGAAAAGATTGAGATGGTGCAGAAGTTTGCGCAGCTATGTTGGTTGTAGGTGGGTTGGTGGTGCAATGAGTTGTAAGTAGTTACCAATTATGACCCCATTAAAGCCAAAAATGGATATAGTAAGGATCTAAGAAGAATTTTTTTATGCACAGAAAATAGGGATATTTACTGTAAATTATACTCCCCCTGTCCATTCTGGGAAGGATTAATACTTAAATAAAAAATTGCTTTAACAGGACTTTGGCCTATCCGACTTAGCGTCATTACTACGGGAGAACTGCTTAAAACCACCAAAGGATGAATCCGAAAAATTTGTGTTTTTATGTTTCAACACAAAAATTTAAGTATTTAATTTGCGATTTCTTTCAAAAGGAGAATAATTTAAAATTGGGGAGTATCTCTTGCAATAAAAGTTTTACCTAGGACCAAAATGTAGGGTAATCAAACAGTTCGTGGTAACGAACTGTAAGTAAGGAGCGACCCGGCTCAATGGTAACCGAAACTCTAGAAAACGGGTTTTTGATACCAATAGATATATCAAAAGAATCAGATTTTAATGCTGATTTCAAATATATAACTTTCATCAAGTTCAGTGCTACCCATCAAAAGTTACGAGCCTGAGAAAATTTGGCTGATTTTCAAATAAAGGGGGAAAGACCCCCTAAAAGTTATAGAACCTTAATGAAAATCACACCATCATATTCAGCGTATCAGAGAACCCTACTATAGAGGTTTCAAGCTCCTATCTACAAAAATGTGGAATTTTACATTTTTTGCCAGAAGAAAGATCACGGATGCGTGTTTATTTGTTTGTTTGTTTGTTTTTTTTGTTTTTTTTTTTCCCAGGGGTGATCGTATCGACCCAGTGGTCCTAGAATATCGTGGGAGGGCTCATTGGAACGGAAATTAAAAGTTCTAGTGCCCTTTTTAAGTGACCAAAAAAATGGAGGGCAACTAGGCC
The DNA here is from genome assembly GCA_027921565.1 of Artemia sinica. Lineage (NCBI taxonomy): Eukaryota > Metazoa > Arthropoda > Branchiopoda > Anostraca > Artemiidae > Artemia > Artemia sinica. The sequence goes on from CM051261.1 coordinate 61,106,715, forward strand.
CCCTCCCACGCTTATTTTTTTCCCAAAGTCACCCGATCAAAATTCTGAGATAGCCATTTTGTTCAGAATGGTCGAAAATATGATAAATATGTCTTTTAGGATGACTTAATCCCCCGAAGTTCCCAGAGGGAGGGCTAAAAGTTATGAACTTTACCCAATGTTAACATATAGTATTGGTTATTGGGAAGTATACAGAAGTTTTCAGGAGGTGTTTTTCTGGTAGTGGGAGGGAAGGGTGGGTCGGTGGTTATGTTGGAGGATCTGTTCATGAAGGAAGTTTTCATGGGGGAAGGGAAATTGCCATGAAGGGGGCGCCGGACTTGCCAGCATTATTTATTGGTTATTGGGAAGTATACAACCATTTTCAGGAAGGATTTTTTCTGGAGGGGGGGGGGGCTAGACGAGGGGGTTAATCCGGAGAATATTTCCGTGGAGGATGTTTCTTTGGGGTAAGGGAAATTTCTATGAAGGGGGCGCCGGATTTCCAAGCATTATTTAAAAAACGATCAGAAATTAAATAAAAAAAAAAACAAGTTTTTTCAACTGAAATGTAAGAAGGAATATTAGAACTTAAAACGAACAGAAATTATAACGTATGTGAGGGGGTTCTCCCCCAAGTCAATACCTCGCTCTTTACGCTACAGTTTTTTTTAGTGCTTTCAAAAGAGCTATCTATTCTAATTAAACGGCCTTTGTGATTCAGGGGTTTGTGAATCAAATTTTTTTTTAACTTTTAACGTAAAGGGCGTGGTATTGACTAAGGGGAGAACCCCCTCATATACGTAATAACATATACGTAATAAAAAAAACAATAAAAAAACAAGCGATACGGCTCAATAGTAATCGAAACTTTTAAAAACGGAATTTTGATGTCAATAAATGTATCAAAAGAATGTGTTTATAATGCTGATTCTAAATATATAAATTTTATTAAGTTTAGTATTACTCATCAAAGGCTACGAGCCTGAGAAAATTTACTCGATTTTTTAAAGAGGGGGGAAACATCCCCTGCATTAACTAAAAAACGATCAGAAATTAAATAAAAAAAAACAAGTTTTTTAAACTGAAAGTAAGGAGCGACATTAAAACTTAAAACGAACAGAAATTATTCCGTATATGAAAGGGGCTGTCCCCTCCTCAACGCCTCGCTCTTTACGCTAAAGTTTTTTATTGTTTTAAAAAATAAAGTTGTGAGACAGAGTCAAACTTTAGCGTAAAGAGCGAGGCGTTGAGGAGGGGACAGCCCCTTTCATATACGGAATAATTTCTGTTCGTTTTAAGTTTTAATGTCGCTCCTTACTTTCAGTTTAAAAAACTTGTTTTTTTATTTAATTTGTCTGGACAAGATGAACTTTCGAACCCAATTTTATGAGACCCATTTTGGTAAGGGTATTCCTTTTTTTACGAAAAAGAGTTAGTGATTATCAAAAAACTGTCAGTTTAATCTGATTCAGAAATGGTATTTCAATTAATCTTAACAGTTAAAGTTTATTACGAAATAAAGTTGATAGGAATTTATTAAAAGGACCTGACACCTCTAGAACATGCTTTTACCTTGAGCGTTTGTAATTGTCTCCTCCTTATTAACCCTCCTCCTTATTGCTTCCTCCTTATTGCTCAACGCAGACATACACCGTAAGGGTAAAAATTTGAATTGATTCGATAGGGCAGAGATAGAAAGCTTTATATCTTATTTGGATTTATCTTTCCAGCTTGTGAATTCAGGTCCTAAGCTGTAGCTTACAATTATCAAATTTTGACTTTTTGCTCACTTCTTTTTTCGTTTCTTTCACCCTTTTTATCAAATCGTTTTAGGTCTCCTAAAATGTTGAAACCCACTAAGCAAAATAACCAAATTGCACTTTCTTCTGTGAAGCTCTGAAGTTTTTGTAATAATGCAGCAGAATAATTCCAACAGTAGGCTAATTACATAATTCTAATTACATATTTGTTTTATAAATTATATTAACTACGCATTTACGGTTCGATTAATGTTCTTCAGTTTTCTAAAATATCTATATATTTCATCAAGAACATTATTTTATAAACAATGCTATGTTTATTTTCAAATTCTAAATTATACCGAGGATAATGTACCCCTTGGACCCGTTGTTTGGAAAATTCCAGATTTGTATAGGGAAAGCCTGAGAGGATATAAAGTAAAATCTATCTATGTACGTATAATGCTCTTTTTCAACTAAACCTTGTGTGACTCTTTTAGTTTCGTCCCCTTGAAACAAAAATCCTTGTATAAGGTCTATTGTGAATATTTATAAAACCTAAAAATAGGCAAAAATTAATTAAAAAAAAATTGATGGAAGTAAACAGCGATGATGAAACTTAGAAGGAAAATAAATTATTGCTTCGCAGTCTCTGTAGCACATATCTGCAATGTTGATACAAATAAACTGACGTGTAATATTTTTCCCTAAATTTGTAGAATTCTGAAAAACTACCGATTTGATAGATTGATTGATTGACTGAAAACACAAAATCGACGCAACAAAACATGATTGGGAGCAGAAAACAAATACCCTGCAGAAAGTAATAGACTAGTTTATAAGGCTCTCAATAGTCTCTTTCACCGGCCAGAAATCAGTAAATTTTACCATACATTGTTAATTCTTTCAAATATTTAAGTAAGGTCAGTTTTCAGTAAAGAGATAGCTTTTCAAATTTCTGAGAATATAGGAGGATTTTTCTAATGGACTCAAATATAAAATATATCTTTTAAGCGATCATTTAAAAACCACTCTATGATGTTTCAGCGCCCGCTAGTGACAAAAAAGACACGTCAGTGCTACCCAGGCAAAAAAGTTATTTTCCTTGTTATTCAAGGTGGGTGGCTGCAATTAAACTGTGTAAGACTTTGACAATGGCAGTATCAATGGTGTACTTTTCATTTTGATACAAGACCATTTTCAATTAGTTTTGGGCTCTCATTTGGGATTCCCATAAATTTGGTTTTCAAAATTACATTTCACTATTAAAATTAATCGAAATAATAGTTACCGTTCCTGAATCAACTACAAATGGCAATTTTTGCTCACTACGCGGTTTTTCGTCCCAAACACGTTTTTAAACTTTTCGTTACTATGGATCATAATCGTTAAAGATACCGCGTATGCCAAGGGAAGATGAGAGAACTCTAGTAGTCGTAACCTGTCAAAGTAAGAGTAAATAGATTAAGAATCCAATAGAAATTTTTTTTTCAATGGACAAGATGAGGCTTTGTTAGGATAGCAAGGACGTCATTGTGACTAGCGAGTAATAATAAACCGTGTTTTATCAAAGTTCAGTTTCGTAAAAAGTTGTTTACTTAAGTAGTTACGTAAAGCCCTTACTCCTGGCTCAGGTTCCAATATCGATGATAAATCATGATTCATGTTCCGGTAATAAATATTTTTATAAGCAAAGCACTTTGTTATAATGCTACTAATGGTCATTGGGGGACAATTATGGGAGCTACGGTTGTCAAGTATGACTCTGAAACATGGGAAATCCGAAAGACGAAGGAATATTTGTTAGATGTTTTCCAGAGGAACTCTCTACATATTTTTGGGTGAACGTTTGACTGACCGCTATTGAAACACTAATCAGTATGAAAATCGATGTTCTATCCCGTTTTCTAGGGCTATGGGAGAATTTGGCGACGGCTAAAACACGTTCTGCGGATGAAGGATGACAGATTGCCAAGGATCGTCCTTTTTGGCCAACCATCTATGGCCAAACGTAAAGCATGTCATCCCTTAATGGAGGGGAGGAGGTCTTAAGGAAGAATTTAATGGGATTTAGAACTTCTTGAGAGGATGATTAAATAAATTTTCAAATGGCGATAAATCCATTTATTTAGACAGTGAAAAAAAACGTACAAAAGCCCAGATGTTTCGATGACATATACAGCGACCATCATCAGTAGTATTACTAAAATAATATAATTGAAACTAGCATTTTATGCATAAATAAATAACTTATCGGGTCATTCACAAAATAAGGAACTTCCAGATTATTCACTAGATTATTTCCAGAGAGTTCACAGACAAAGTGAAAATACGTCGAAAAAACGTCATATATATGGGGAAATGAGACCAACAAAGTGAACAACTATAAACTCGACATTTCTTTTGCAATTAGAAGACATGGAAGTATTTGCCACCTTCATTGGAAGTTTGTTTTACTTTTGGGCGACATTAAAGAAGGAACTTTACATAAAAACTCTGAAGAAACTTTGTCAGTGAACTCTCTCTGAAAATAATCTAGTGAATAATCCGGAAATGCACTTTTGTACCTGTTTTTTTCACTGTCTAAATAAATGGATTTGTGTGGAAAGAATACCTAGTTTAAGGTGTTACGTCAAAAATACTTGAGAGGGTGTAAAGTGGGAGGCTTTAAATAGATTGTGGTGGAGGAGTAGTTGTGTTGGCCTTGGGTGGCTTGCTGCTGCAGTGACAATTTAGTAGGTATCAATTATGACAAGAAAATATAATAAAGGGGAGAGTATTAGGATGTCAACCAATTAAAGCCGAAGATGGATGGTGTAAGGATCTAAGAATTAATGCTTTAATGGACAGCAAAATCAAGGAATTTCCAGCATATGACACTTCCCCCTCCTGAGAAAACATGAAATGTTTTTTTTCAAAATATCAGATTAATACTTTATCACACATCAAAGTATTATATAGAACAAGAATTCTTAAATGAGAAAAACAAAGAAAAAGAGAAAAATGAAGAAGATTCAATCAAGTCCAGACTCTTTAAACAATAATAAATCAAGTTTTCCCCATTGTTTGTATCGAAACTTGAACTAGCCTGACATTAAGAAAGAGTGGATGTAAAGGTAGACGTTAAGGTCTAGATCCGACACTAGTTCTTTTAGTCTGATCTAGTGGTTATAGCCTCTTTTTCATGGTCGTTCAGCCAGGAATTCCAATTGGAGGCTGGGGTCTAGCCATCCTGTGTTTTCACAAAACCTTGCTGTTCACCTTCCCCAAATTTCTCCAGGTACCCATTTGAAGCTGGGGAACTCTGACTGAAATTAGATTCACGCCATTAGCCCCCTTCCATGCAAAATAGTCAGCGACACAACACTCGAGCCCCTGTCCTCACGGACACAGGATTGGAAGTCTAGCATTCTAACCCTTCGGTTGGGGACCCCTACTATAACCATACTTGTAACATTATACTTTTTTTGTGAATAACTAAAAAATTGATTTAATGCAACTTTGTACTATCCAACTTAGAAACATTAGAACGAGAGAACTGCTTACAACCACAAAAAAATGCATTCAAAGTTTTTGTGTTTTATGGTTCAACGCGCAAACTTTAGAATTTTATTTCCGATTTCTATCAAGAAGAGAATAATGAAAATTGACAAGTGTCTCTTGCATTGAAAGTTCTAACCTAGGACCAAAATGTAAGGTAATGTCTGGACAACATAACCCTTCAAACCCAATTTAATGAACGTTAGTAGTAACCTAGCCTGAGGTCCGAGCCTAACACACATATATGGCAGACAATTGGACTCCGACCAGAAATAATATGCATTATGTAATTATAATTTTGACGAATTATAGTGCAAGTAAAACATTCTAGTGGGCTCATATAACAGGATGTCAAGCCTGGTGAGGCTAAAAGCCACTTTAAGATCTCGTCTGCTGAATGAATACGGCTAGAACCCCTGTTTGATCGTCTTTCGATTCATCTTATTAAGGGAATAATGCTTGTCTGTTATAGCGAGCACACTCAAGTTCTTGATCTGAGTAAAACCGATTTCTGTGTCTGCATTCAGAGATGATTAGCTTAGTCTCAGTGGGATAAAGTACTACGCAGGTATTTTTGAATTAATTATTTAATATATAGAGTTGGTTAAGTTAGGTGAGGTATTTAATATAATGCGTTCTGGACGGCCTGCTTTTCATAATTCTTTTTTGTAGTTTCCATAATTCTGTTACTTAGGTATTATATTCTGTACATATTTTGGTATGTTTCATTATGATTAACATAACTTCAATCGCAGAACTTACGAATCATGCCCAATTGACTGTGGAGGTCATTTCATCCCACCCCCTCCCCAAACACACACATAATTAATATGATTTTCAATTATTTCGAATGAAATGGTTATCTCAAAATTTAAATCAAATGTTTCGATGCTAGGGTAGCAAAAGTTGGATGGTTGCCCTCCTATTATTTTAAATTTTTAGAAAGTGTAATATCCACATTCAATGAGCCCCGCCTCCATAGTTTCTATGACGACTCCTCCCATGCTATATAACCTAGGGGAAATGACAAAAAACAATACACAAACACAATGAACCCTTATCAATGGCAATTTGTATAACTTACAAACCATGCTCAATGGGATGAGGAGGTCATATCATCCCCACGCATATAATTCATGAAACTTTCAAATATTTCTCCTCCCTCGTTTCTTCGTAAATTGTTAGTTTTTAGAAAATGTTGGTAAAATCTTAATAAAGTTGGCTACAATCAATCTAATTTTGCAAAGACTGTTCATAGGCCTATTTGGCAAAGTCCAGTGAAACAATCAACCGAAAAGATTAAAAAGAAATTTGGAGAAAATTGTGGTTTTTAAAACAAGTTGGTAAGGTCTTAGTAAAGTTGGCTTCAATAAATTTGGTTTTGTATAGACTGTTCAGAGGCCTGTTTGACCAAGTTCAGTGAAACAATCAACCGGAAAGATTGAAAAGAAATTTGGAGAATATTGTGGCTTTTAGAAAATGTTGGGAAGGTCTTAGTAAAATTAGCTTCAATATATCTGATTTTGCTTAGACTGTTCAGTGGCCTGTGTGACCAGGTCCATTGAAACAATCAACCGAAATGATTAAAAAGAAACTGGAGAATCTTCTTTGTTTTTAGAAAATGTTGGTAAGGTCTTAATAAAGTTGGCTTCAATAATTCTGATTTTGCATAGACTGTTCAGAGGCCTATTTAACCAAGTCAAATTAAACAATCAACCGAAAAGATTAAACGGAAATTTGGAAATTATTGTGGTTTTTTTGGGAAAATGCTGGTAAGGTCTTAGTAAAGCTGACTTCAATAAATCTGATTTTGTATAGACTGTTCAGAGATCTATCTTACCAAGTCAAATGAAACAGTCAACCAAAAAGATGAGAAAGAAATTTGGAGAATATTGTGGCCTTTTAGAAAATAATGGCAAGGTCCTAGTAAAGTTGGCTTCAATAAATCTGATTTTCCATAGACTGTTCAGAGGCTTATTTGACCAAGTCTAATGAAACAATCAATCGAAAAGATTAAAAAGAAATTGGAGAATCTTCTTGGTTCTTAGAAAATGTTGATTTAAACACCCGCACAGACACACAGGCATAGTGAAAGAGAGAAAAATAGATACACCTGCAATCACACAGAGTCAGAAACGGAAAAACACAAACACCCGCTTAGACACACAGGTATAGTGAGAGAGAGAGAGAGAGCAACAAATACACCTAAAATCACACAAAGTCAGAAACAGAAACTTACAAACACCCGCTCAGACACACAGGCATAGTGGGAAATAGAGACAAAAATACCTACAATCACACAGAATCAGAAACGGAAACATGTAAACTCCTGCTGAGACACATAGGCATAGTGAGAAAGAGAGACAAAAACACCTACAATCACATAGATTCAGACAAGGAAACATGCAAACACCCACTCATACACACAGACAAAGTGAGAGAGAGAGAGAAAAAACACCTACAATCTTACAGAATCACACGCGGAGTCATGCAAATACCCACTCAGACACAGAGGCATAGTGTGAGAGAGAGAGAGAAAAACACATACAATGCCTCCATGGTATAGAAATCGGAATCTCATATCTGTTTACGGCCTTCCGGATATTGGGTCAAGGCTTATGGAAATTACCGGCAAACTAGCCCAGTCTACATATAAGTATCTGCCAGCCGACAATGACCTTACTCGTTTGCTGTAGTTTTTGTTCTTTTTTTTTGTGTTGTTGTTTAAAGAGTAGTTGAAGTGGTTTGTTTTTGTAATTTTTTTTCGCAATAGTAATTTAAATTCGTTATATTCATGAATAGGTAATATTCAAACATCTCAAAGATGAAGGTCTAAATTATTAAATGGTGCTCCATTAAGTCCTGGTCCACTGTATTAAGTCTTTGTCTGTCTTTTGTCATAAATAGTTTTTTTTTGTATCTTGAACGTTTTTTTTTCTTTGGTTACTCTGCTCTTGTGAAGTTCTTAAGTTTTATGTATGTAGTGTACTCATGTATGTAGTGAATTATCTAATTTTTTCTTTGTACTTCACAATTATCATTTTTGTATATGATGCGATTAAAAATAAATTAAGTTAATTAATTGATACAATCACACAGAGTCAGACACGGAAACATGCAAACACCCACTCAGACACACGGACATAGTGAGAAAGAGAGACAAAAAAACACCCATATTCACAAAGAGTCAGACACGGAAACATGCAAACAGCCACTCAGACACACAGGCACAGTTAGAAAGAGAGACAAGAATACATACAATCACACAGAGTCAGGAATGGAAACATGTATGCCTTTGTTCGGATTTCAAGAAAATGGCATTAATTTCTACAGTATGGTTTTTATTCTTATGAATTATCAGAATTTCAGAATTCGTATTTTTTGTTTTGTAAGAATTATTTTATATTTTGTAAGAACAATTTTTGATTGTCTAGGATGTATTTTTTTTTTTAAGAATTATTTTTGTAAGAAGTATTTTGTAAGAACATTTTCTGATTTTTTAGTATGTATTTTGTATTTTTTAAGAACTGATTGTAATTGTATAGGATATATTTTTGTTTTATAAGAATTTTTTGTTTCGTAAGAAGTATTTTGTATGATTAAAGAAGAATTTGTGATTTCTTAGGATGTGTTTTTGTTTTGTAAGAATTATTTTTTTTCTTTGTAAGAAGTATTTTGTATTTTCTACGAAAAATTAGTGATCTTTCGGGATATATTTTTGTTTCGTAAGAAGTATTTTGTAATGTAAGAACAGTTTGGGATTTCTAAAAATGTATTTTGTTTTGAAAGAATTATTTTTGTTTTGCAAGAAGTATTTTGTGTTTCGTAACAAGTATTTCGTATTTTATAAGAACAATCTCTAATTTTGTAGGATATATTTTATGTTTTGTAAGAACCGTTTGTTATTGCTTAGGATGTACTTTCGTTTTGTAGGAATTATTTTTGTTCGTAGGAAGAACTTGTCATTTCTTATGATGTATTTTGTTTTGTAGGAATTATTGTTGTTTCGTAAGAAATATTTTCAATTTTTTTAGAATGTATTTTGGTTTTTTAAATCCCATAGAATTTATCGCTAGTGTATAGAAATTCGGAGGGATTCATAGAAATCATAGCTAATACATAGAAATCCAGACGATTTCGTAAACAAAATCAGGGCCAACCCAAAAATCGATATCAAACCATAGAAATCAGGACCAAACCATAAAAATCATGACTATACCTTAGAAGTCATAGCCAACCTCTAAAAGATCATAACCAATACACAGAAATCCTGATAAATTCATAAGAAATCTAGATCATACTGTAGCAATTAATGCCATCTTCTTGAAATCCGAACAAAAGCACACATGTTTCCGTTTCTGACTCTGTGTGATTGTATGTGTTCTTGTCTCTATTTCTCAGTATGCCTGTGTGTCTGAGCGAGTGTTTGCATGTTTCTGGGTCTGCCTCTGCGTTAATGTAGATATTTTTTGTCTCTTTTTTTCACTATGTCTGTGTGTCTGAGCGAGTGTTTTAATGTTTCTCTGTCTTAATATGTGTGATTTTAGGTGCTTTTGTCTCTCTCTTTTACTATGCCTGTGTGACTGAGCGGGTGTTTACATGTTTCTGTTCCTGACTCCGTGTGCTTATAGGTGTTTTTTTCTCTCTTTCTCACAATACTTGGTTGTCTGAAAGGGTATTCGCGTGTTCCCGTTTCTGACTCTGTGTGATTGCAGGTGTTTTGTCTCTCTTTCTCACTATGCCTGTGTGTCCGAGGGAATATTTGCATGTCTCCGTGTCTGATTCTGTGTGATTGTAGGTGTTTTCGTCTCTCTCTCTCTCTCTCACGCTATGCCTGCGTGTCTGAGCGGGTATTTGCATGTTTCTTTGTCTGACTCTGTGTAATTGTAGGTATTTTTGTGTCTCTTTCTCACTATGCCTGTGTTTCTGAGTGTGACATATTTCCGTTTCTGACTCTTTGTGATTTCAGGTGTTTTTTCTCTCTTTCTCATTATGCATGTGTGTCTGAGCGGGCGTTCTCATGTTTCCGTTTCTGACTGTATATGATTGTAGGTGTTTTTTTCTCTCTTTCTCACTATGTCTGTGCGTCTGAGCGGGTTTTTGCATAATTCTGTTTCTGAATATGTGTGATTGCAGGTGCTTTTGTTTCTCTTTCTCGCTATACCTGTGTGTCTGAGCGCGTCTTTGCTTGTTTGCGTTTCTGACGCTGTGTGATTGCAGGTGTTCCTGTCTCTTTCTCTCACTATTCCTGTGTGTTTGAGCGGGTGTTTATATGTTTCCATGTCTGACAGGGTGCGATTGTATGTGTTTTTGGTCGGTTATTGAAGTCAACTAAGGACCTCACCAACATTTTTAAAAAATACCACAATATTTTCCAATTTTTTTTTATCTTTTCAGTTGATTGTTTCATGCGACTTGGTCGAATAGACCTTTGAACAGTCTATGCAAAATCATATTTATTGAAGTCAACTTTAATAGGACCTTGCCAACATTTTCCAAAAAAAAAAACATTCTCCAAATTTCTTTTTAATATTTTCGGTTGAGTGTTTCATTGGACTTGGTCAAACATACCTCTGAACATCTTTGCAAAATCAGATTTATTGAAGCCAACTGTTTTAAGACCTTACCAACATTTTCTAAAAACCAAGAAGATTCTCCATTTTTTAAAATCTTTTCGGTTGATTGTTTCATTGGACTTGGTCAAATAGGCCTCTGAACAGTCTATGCAAAACCAGATTTATCAAAGCCAACTTTACTAATCTCTTACCAACATTTTCTAAAAACGACAATATTCTTCAAATTTCTTTTTAATCGTTTCGGTTGATTATATCATTGGACTTAGTTAAATAGGCCTCTGAACAGTCTATGCAAAATCAGATTTACTGAAGCCAACTTTATTAAGACGTTAACAATATTTTTTAAAACCCATAAGATTCTCCAATTAATTTTTATTCTTTTCGGGTGATTGTTTCAATGGACTTGGTCAATTAGGACTCTGAGCAGTCTATGCAAAATCCGATTTATTGAAGTCAACTTTACTAAGACCTTGCCAACATTAAAAAAAAAAATTCTCCAAATTTCTTTTTAATATTTTCGGTTGATTGTTTCATTGGACTTGGTCAAATATACCTCTGAACATTCTATACAAAATCAAATTTATTGAAGTCAACTTTACCAAGACCTTACCAAAGTTTTTTAAAAACCCACAATATTCTCCAAATTATTTTTTAATCTTTTCGATTGATTGTTTTATTGGGCTTGGTCAAATAGACCTCTGAACAGCTTTGCAAAATCAGATTTATTGAAGCCAACTGTATTAAGACCTTACCAACATTTTCTAAAAATCGAGAAGATTCTCCATTTTTTAATCTTTTCGGCTGATTGTTTCATTGGACTTGGCCAAATAGGCCTCTGAACAGTCTATGCAAAATCAGATTTATCAAAGCCAACTTTACTAAGATCTTACCAACATTTTCTAAAAACGACAATATTCTTCAAATTTCTTTTTAATCTTTTAGGTTGATTATATCATTGGACTTAGTTAAATAGGCCTCTGAGCAGTCAATGCAAAATCTGATTTATTGAAGTCAACTTTACTAAGACCTTACCAACATTTTCCCCAAAAAAAATATTCTCCAAATTTCTTTTTAATATTTTCGGTTGATTGTTTCATTGGACTTGGTCAAATATACCTCTGAATATTCTATGCAAAATCAAATTTATTGAAGTCAACTTTACTAAGACCTTACCAGCGTTTTTTTAAAAAAACCCACAATATTCTCCAAATTAGTTTTTAATCTTTTCGATTGATTGTTTTATTGGGCTTGGTCAAATAGACCTCTGAACAGCTTTGAAAAATCAGATCTGAAGCCAACTGTATTAAGACCTTACCAACATTTTCTAAAACCAAGAAGAATCTCCATTGTTTAATCTTTTTGTTTGATTGTTTCATTGGACTTGGTCAAATAGGCCTCTGAATTGTCTATGCAACATCAGATTTATCAAAGCCAACTTTACTAAGATCTTACCAGCATTTTCTAAAAACGACAATATTCTTCAAATTTCTTTTTCATCTGTTCGGTTGATTATTTCATTGAACTTAGTTAAATAGGCCTCTCAACAGTCTATGCAAGATCAGATTTACTGAAGCCAACTTTATTAAGACCTTACCAACATTTTCTAAGAACCAAGAAGATTCTCCAATTTATTTTTAATCTTTTCGGTTGATTGTTTCATTGGACTTGGTCAAAGAGGACTCTGAGCAGTCTATGCAAAATCTGATTTATTGAAGCCAACTTTATTAAGACCTTACCAACATTTTCTAAAAACCAAGAAGATTCTCTAATTTATTTTTAATCTGTTTGTTTGATTGTTTCATTGGAGTTGGTCAAATAGGACTTTGAGCAGTCTATGCAAAATCAGATTAATGGAAGTCAACTTTACTAAGACCTTACCAACAATTTCCTAAATACGCAAAATATTCTCCAAATTTCTTTTTAATCTTTTCGGTTGATTGTATCATTGGACCTGAGTAAATAGGCCTCTGAACAGTATATGCAAAATCACATTTACTGAAGCCAACTTTATTAAGACCTTACCAACATTTTCTAAAAACCAAGAAGATTCTCTAATTTCTTTTTTAATCTTTCCGGTTGATTGTTTCACTTAACTTGGTCAAATAGGACTCCGAGCAGTCTATGCGAAATCAGATTTATTGAAGCCAACTTTATTAGGACCTTACCAACATTTTCTAAAAACCAAGAAGATTCTCCAATTAGTTCTTAATCTTTTCGGTTGATTGTTTCATTGGACTTGGTCAAATAGGACTCCGAGCAGTCTATGCAAAATCAGATTTACTGAAGCTAACTTTATTAAGACCTTACCAACATTTTCTAAAAACCAAGAAGATTCTCTAATTTCTTTTTTAATCTTTCCGGTTGATTGTTTCACTTAACTTGGTCAAACAGGCCTCTGAACAGTCTATGCAAAATCAGATTTATTGAAGCCAACTGTATTAAGACCTTACCAACATTTTCTAAAAACCAAAAAGATTCTCCAATTTCTTTTTTAATCTTTTCGGTTAATTGTTTCATTGGACTTGGTCAAATAGGCTTATGAATAGTCTATGCAAAATCATATTTATTGAAGCCAACTTTATTAAAACTTTACCAACGTTTTCTAAAAACCAAGAATTGACGAAGAAACGAAGGAGGAGAGATATTTAAAAGTTCCATCAAATATGTATGCGTATGTGTATGGGGATAATATGACCTCCACAGCCCATTGAGCATGGTTCGTAAATTATGCAACTCGCCATTGATAAAGGTTTATTGTGCATTGTTTTTTTGTCCTTTCCTCTAGGTCGTATACAATAAAATGAGTTGTCATGGAAACTATGGAGGTGGGATATATTGAATAAAGATAGTACACTTTTTAAAAATTTAAAAATAAGAGGAGGGCAACCATCCAACTTTCGCTGCCCTAGCCTTGAAAATATTTCCTTTAAATTTTGAGATAACTATTTTATTTAAAATAATTTTTAGTTCGATTAATTATGTGTGTATGGGAGCGGGGGTGAAGTGAACTCCACAGCCCATTGGGCTTGGTCCGTAAGTTATGCAAATGAAGTTATTTTAATCCTAATGAAAAATGCCAAAATATGTTGAGAATATAATACCTTAGTAACAAAATTATGGAAACTACAAAAAAGAATTATGGAAAGCAGGCCGTCCAGAACGCATTATATTAAATACCTTTGAATAACTACATTTCCCCTCAAACCCTCAGCCTTATCGACTAAGTAGATATTAGAGGTATAGTTTCACATAGCGGTGTTGTATTATATTCCTTGATATTTTAATTGAGATTCTTTTTTTATATAATAAATTAAAAAAAAATAATAATGATAACTAAACAAGAATACACTCTTTAATCATATGCCGGCCTTCCCATTCTATATATTTGTTTCATATTCTGAGAGAATTCTAACGCCTCTCTGTAAAGTAGGTGAAATTCCTGAAGAAATGATATCTATGTATCGTATGTAATGCATATTATTTCTGGTTGAAGTCCAGTAGTCTGCCATATATGGTATAAGCCTCGGACCTCATGATAGATTACTACTAACGTTATTTTGGTAGCCAAGGATCTGAGCCAATTGTCCTGCACTTTCCAACTACTAATATTGATGGATGGCCTCAATTTACCTATAAGATCTCATGGAAGAATTTTGATATTGAGACAGTTTCTGTGATTCGTTATATATTCTATCATATACCCTGTGAGTCTGGGCAACATAGTCTCAAGTGTTTTTATTTGGAAAAGCGTCGGTAATAAGCAAGAACGGGTATTACTCAGGAGGTGGCTAGCAATGCCGGCTTGGCTTTCTGTCTGATAAACGCGACTAGAAAAGAGCCGCCAGTGAGATATTTTGCAGAAGAAAGTAATTGGAAAGACTTATAAATTAAATCCCCACACGCCCTTTTTCCCCACGCCTTTCTTTGAACTAATTCTGTTTATACCTGAAGGTTGAATGAGAGTTAAAATGTTTTGGTATTAACACACACATATTAGGCATCTGCTGTCCTCCCTAACAAGGAAAGAAACAGAGAGTGTAAGGAAGTGGCGGATCCAGGGGAGGGGACACTCCCCCACAATCCTCAAGGCAAGGGTTTTAAGTTATACCCTGGGGACATATAAGGTTTTTATAGAAGGCGGTGTCGTAGAAACTTCAAAAAAGGCTCATTCGATTGGAAATTCAAAGGGCTAGTGCCCTTTTTAATAGTCAAAAGTGATTTGAGGGCAACTAACCCCCCTCTCACGCCAACCTTTTTCCCAAACACATCCAATCAAAATTTTGAGACAGCCATTTAATTAAACGTAGTTTTAAGTTCTGGAAATTAGGTCTTTGAGGATGACAACTCCCCCACAGCCCTCAGGGCAAGGGTTGTAATTTAAGGATTCTCCGAATCCTTCCCATTATTTCGTATGGAAGGGATGCTCGTATAAACTTTAGAGAGGGCTCATTTGATTGAAAATTTAAAGTTCTTGTTCACTTTTTAAGAGTCAAAAGAGATTGGAGGGTAAATAGCCCCCCCCCCTCCTCCAAGCCATAAATGCATCAGATAAAAATTTTGAGATAGAAATTTTGTTAAAATAGTTCAAAGTTCTGATAACAAAAAACTCCGGTGTCGACACAGCCCACCAGGGCCGGGGGTAGGCGTTTTAAGTTATGCCCTGGGGCATAACTTATTAAGGGGGGTTTATAACTTATGGGAAGGGGTTTTGTATTAGAAGAACATATAGGAAATCTATTATAATTATCCAACTATAAGGTTAAAATACATACTCTGTGATAGATGGGGCTTTGGCCCACAAAATCCTATTAAGGTCAATTCCAAACAGTCGTGATACCTTTGTGTCAGCAAGTGAAATGGTCTAAACCCCCTTATTGGAGCTATTTTGGAGTCTATTGTTCATATATAAGGTTTTTATCAAAGAGGTAATCGTATAGACTTTGAAAAAAGCCTCATTCGATTTAAATTGAAAGTTCTAGATCTATTTTTTAAAGTCAAGAATAATCGGACAGTAAGTACCCCCCCCCTCCATGCCATAAAAACTTGAAACTTTTTGCAATCAAAAACGAACAAAAATTAATTTAAAAAAAAAAAACTTTCCGAAAAATAAGTTTTTCAAAGAAAAGTAAAGGCCATTTTAAACTTAAGCTCAGTTGATACGAATACCTGTTAAAATTCAAACTCAAAACGACCAGAAATTACTATTAAAGAATAAATGAAACCCAAAACGAACAGAAATTAAATAAACAATCATAGCAAAAAACATACAACAAGTAATAATATAAATGAATAAATAGATCTTAAAGCGAGTAATGCTTAGATTGAATATGAAAATCAAGCTTAAAACGAAAACAAATGTTTTGCTATTAAAGTATAAATGAAACTTAAAACGAACAGAAATTAAATGAACAATCAATGCGAACAAACATACAATATATATTAATGTAAATGAATAAATAAATCTTAAAACGAGTGAAACTTAAAAAGAATATGCAAGTCAAGTTTGAATCGAATAAAAATAACTACAGACAAGAGTTTGGGTATCGCCTCACTGCAGAAGCCTAAAACCTACTGCGTCATTGCCGCTTTACTGAAAACGAATTATATTACAAATGTTTTCTTTTGTACTTAATATTGAAAATAAATATTAAAATTACAGAAAAATTTTGAACTGATGAGCTTTTAGCAATTAATATCACTATGCATCAAATATTCAGTTTAATTTGTTAGTTCTTTTCAAGATTGGTCAAGGCAAATATAGTTTGACTACAACAAAATTTGGATACTGCCGCCTTCTTTAACTGTAAAAACCTAAAGCCTTCTGCGTCATTGGTGCTTCACTGAAAACGAATTACTCGTATATTACAAATTTATTATTTTCCAGCTCTTACAGCATTGAAAATGAAAATAAAAATTACAGTGAAAAAAAATCTTAAACTGATGGATCTTTCAACACATCATATATCTAATATTCAATTTGATTTTGTTTATACTTTCCAAGACTGTTCAAGACTCATATAGTTTTGCCATTTTTTTAACTCTGCCATTTTTTCTAAATAATCGTGTTAGTTTGTTATGAAAACATTCTATGGCTTCTAGGCATTTCTATTTCAGCGGAAAACCGCACCTCAAACTTTGTGGAACATGCATTTTCTTGCATGAAACACCAAAATATAATAAAATGTCAAGTTTCGGAGTGTTCCACCACTCGCAAGCAAGTGCCATTGGTATTTTTGAATCCGCATGGTCAATTTAGGGGGTGGAGGGTAGGCTAATTCTCATAGCAGCCCCATTCCGTCGTGGTATGATTCACATTCTCAACACCTGGCGTCCGGACTATCATATAATCTACCAAGCATACAACTACCCCAAATCGGTATCAATAAATAAATGAAACCCAAAACGAACAAAAATTAAAATAAATATTAGAGTCAAACTCAAAACGAGCATAAATTAATATGAGTAGAGTTCAAAACCCCTATGCTTTCTAAAAGCCAGAATATAATTTGTACTTTACTGAAAAAAAATTCAAATGAGTTTACTGCAAAAGAATGTGCATTGTCAATTTAATATACATATGCTGATATTTATTCCCTAAAATCTTAATTAATTTTGATTTCTTAAAGTTACAAAAGTGAAAACATTTCAAAGAATTGTTTTCAGTAAAGCGCCAATGACGCAGTAGGTTTTAGGCTTCTGCAGTGAGGCGATACCCAAACTCTTGTTTGTAGTTATTTTAATTCGATTCAAACTTGATTTGCATATTCTTTTTAAGTTTCACTCGTTTTAAGATTTATTTATTCATTTACATTAATATATATCGTATGTTTGTTCGCATTAGTTGTTTATTTAATTTCTGTTCGTTTTAAGTTTCATTTATACTTTAATAGCAAAACATTTGTTTTCGTTTTAAGCTTGATTTTCATATTCAATCTAAGCATTACTCGCTTTAAGATCTATTTATTCATTTATATCATTACTTGTTGTATGTCTTTTGCTATGATTGTTTAATTAATTTCTGTTTGTTTTGGGTTTCATTTATTCTTTAATAGTAATTTCTGGTCGTTTTGAGTTTGAATTTTAACAGGTATTCGTATCAACTGAGCTTAAGTTTAAAGTGGCCTTTACTTTTCTTTGAAAAACTTATTTTTCGGAATGTTTTTTTTTTAAATTAATTTGGAAAAACGTCGGCAATAAGCAAGAACGGGTATTACTCAGGAGGTGGCTAGCATTGCCGGCTTGGCTTTCTGTCTGATATACGCGACTAGAAAAAAGCCGCCAGTGAGATATTTCGCAGAAGAAAGTAATTGGAAAGACTTGTAAATTAAATCCGCTCTGCTAGCAGAATGTCTTTCAGGAAAGTATTTTTAGGAATAAAATTAAATTATGACTTATGGCTCATGACTTCAATAATACGTCCAGTTTCGACTTTTTGTCTGTATCTGTAATCAATACCTGAAAAAATCAGTATTTTTGAAAATCTTGCAGAATCATAATTGGAGAATCATATGAAAACCTTGCAGAATCATAATTGGAGAATCATATGAAAACCTTGCAGAATCATAGAGGTACAATTATCAGTACTAGTTCATTAAAAAAAAAATTATTATTTCAACGGAAGCCTGGTCAGTTTTCATGTTTATCTGGTAGATTGTACATTGCCTGCCAGTCTCGTGACGACGACATGGACGAGTTTCTTAAGCACGAGAACCAGCTCACTCCCCCTGCACTGTCCGACAGCGGATCCCTTAGGAATACTGCAAAATCTGACGACCTTACAACTTGTTTAGAGGCATTGCTGGACATACCAACTACTGTTCCTCGAGTGAGTGCAAAAGTATTCGATGGACCAGCCTTGGTTAATATGCTTTCACCCGGCTCCTGCAAATTTTTCAAAGACTACGCGGACACAGTTTTTCTACCGTACATTCATAGCTAACTAGAGATGGTCAGTCACATCGACGTCATATTGGACAGGTACATCAAAAGCAGCTTGAAGAAAGTAGAAAGAGAAAGGAGAGGTTTCGGACAGCGAGTCAGCCTAAGAGAATCGACTCCTATCCCTCGGAACTGGACTGCTTTCCTCCATACCGAAGAAAACAAAGAGCAACTGTTCTTCCTGTTAGCAGACCGCTTGGCAAGCATGAATTTGTTTGGAAAAGAAGTTTATAGCACAAAGTATTCAGATGTTGTGCCTTCGGTGTCAGCTGCTCGAGATGATTTGGTCCCTTATGATCATTAAGAGGCAGGTACACGAATTATCCTCCACGCCCGTCACTGCTACCTGTCTGGTCACCAACAAGTTATGATATGACCCATAGATGTACTAGTGCTCGTACTAGCTGTGGCCGCTGACTCATACGTCCCACTTATTGAGCTCTAGGTGGACTTTGGTGTGAATCAGCAGCGCAGAATCATCCCAGATCACGAAATTCATCATACGCTTTGCCCCCAAAAGTCAAAAGCTTTGCCTGGTTTCCACGTGTTTACAGGCTGCGATACAGTATCTTCTTTTTCTGGCATTGGAAAGAAGAAAGCCTTTGATGTCGGGAGAAGTTATCCCGATGCAACTGACGCGTTCTTGGATTTGTCGTCTGCTACGAAACCGCAAACGCAAGAGCTACTGGAGAGATTTGTAGTCTTATGTTATTAGAGGACAAGCGAAGTCCAGGGTGTTGATGAAGCAAGAAAAGTTATTTTTCCAAGGGACGGCAGATTGACCGCATCCCCCCAATATCCATCGCCCTTCTTCAGCACACCAGACATGCACACTTTTAGGCTGGCCGAATTTCGGGAAGAGAGTCGACCCCATTCAGAATCCTTCTTCCCCCTCTGAATTTGGATGGAAGCTCGTAAATGATGAGTGGCATCCTGTCTGGACGACGTTACCCGAGGCTTCCAAGACGTGCAATGAACTGGTCAAATGTGGCTGCAATAAATCCTGCAAGCCACTATGCTAGTGCATGAAGGCTTCACTGCCGAGTACTGATCTGTTTGCCTGTAATGGAGCGTGCTACAGACCTGAAGTCAGCAACGAATAAGCTGCTGAACCAGGGAACCAAGTGCGTACCACTTTCCTTTTTTTCTTATTTTTACCTCTTTTCGTTCCTTCCTTCAGTGACTAAAGTCATATCTTTAAAGAAAGTTATAGTAGTGCATTTGACTCTTAAAGTAGGGGAAACGAGGGGGTGAGGCAGTCGTAGTTTTGCGTGTTACAGCTGTCCCATCCGGTTTCCTTTGTCCAGTGTTTGTCACCTACTCCCAGTAGAGTCATCATAACCGCCGCAGCCAAAACTGAAAAGAAACTCAGTTGGGAATTCCCCCCCCCCTGTTCCCCTCTTTCCCCTACCCAGGATTTAGGATGTAATACTGTACCAATCGATCTTGAGAATGCCTCCTGAAATGGCAAGAAAAAACTTAGAGACAGCAGATCAGAAATTTCTCTTTTTTAGAATTTCCCCCGGGGGAAATATTTACCCCTGTTTTCCCCCTCCCAGGACATCCTCTGAACTTTTGTCATGGCATTAAATCGGTGACTATATAAGATTGAATAAAAAAAACAAATACCAATTTGAAATAGGCAAAAACAAATATTTCGCGTTTCCCCCCTGTTAGGTGACTTTCATCCCCACCCCACCCCTCCCTTTGATGGTGGGACACTTCAAGCACCTTTCCCATCACTCTGCTTCAATTTCTGACTAATACCGAGTATACACACCGAATATCAAGCTAAAATGGGGAAAAATATTTTATTTTTTTGCTTTTGCCCCGTTTGGGTGGCTTTTATCCCCTGTTTACCCCTCTCAAGGTGGTCAGATCGCTTGTGTCCCAGTCTCATTCAAAAGAGTGCATCAAACTGTCTCTGTGGACTAACTTTCACACTTTTTTCCATATTTTCACGAACCTTTGACTAAGCAAGTAGACTATAAGTCTTAAGCCATACATGTGAGATGGGACAGCAGCGAACCACTTCGCCGGGACACCCCCTTTCTTTCTGCTTCCACAATCATAAACAATACAAACTCGCCCAATTTTTCAAAGTTAATTGAGGAACTGAGAAATTTACAATGAAGCGCTTAAACAAAGGAAATGGGAGGAGCTTTTATACGCGC
This sequence comes from Artemia sinica, assembly GCA_027921565.1. Taxonomy (NCBI): domain Eukaryota; kingdom Metazoa; phylum Arthropoda; class Branchiopoda; order Anostraca; family Artemiidae; genus Artemia; species Artemia sinica. Next base: position 61,127,664 of record CM051261.1, read on the forward strand.
TGAGACTCTAGCTGATGGATGATCGCACTGTCTAGATTTCTCTACAGTTCTTGTGCAGGAGGCAAAACCCAACATTAGTGTGTAACCCAAAGTAGGTTTGGGAAGAAACAAAACCGAAAGAGAGAGACCAATGAAAATAAAATCGAAAGGCAAACACGAGTTCTTCAATTGGCTGATTGGTAGTTATTTATTCTTAGATGCATTGAAATTAACCATCCATACATCACACCATTTCTTTTCATATCCAGGAAACCCTATTTTAGGTGTAGGGAAGCTTCTACGGGGTCTTCCTAAGCAACGATAACGTTAATGAAAATGACAATAAGTTATATGCTGTTAATACGTATGCCAGGAAAAGTGCGATTCTAGGGATAGGCTGAAACAGACGACCATAAATTCCATGATCTTATTTTAAAAATTGTATGATGTTTTAGGGAGGTTTGTAGAAGAATGACTCAAAATTTCATGCTGGGAGTCTGGGATGAGAGGGTTGTTTTTTTTTTCTCTGAAGGATTGGTTCGCCCATAAAAGGGACAAATATTTAATGGACCAAATGAAGTATTCTTGGATAGAGTTATGTTTTTATGCATAACTCTATCACAAGCATTCGCAATGTCCAAAGATAGTACCTGAGCCTACTATCGTATTCTTGGGACAGAAGTTCAACCTTCTACTGATACCGAAGATTCAATCTGTCAAGTGTGGAGCGTTTTTTTCAGAACCCATACTTTTTATCGCTAAGGTGGATTTGACTCCAACTATGCGTCATGGGTCTTATTTGAAGTGTCCTTCTAGACTTTACAATGCAAGTACGGATACTTATCGATCTATATAAATCAATATGAGTAGAGTTCCTTATTGGCTTGTGAATATGAATGACATGGGCGAGCTTCCTTATTCTTAGGAATAATACAGAGCTAAAGTAGAGCCAAAAGAGTAACACCAGCAGACTGAGTAATTTGGCATTAAGTGGCTTAGGAAAACATTTAGTACCTTACCTGGAATAAATGCTTTGGTTACATGGCAGCATTGCTAAGCCTACTCGAATTCTAGAGTAGAACAGTGACTGCAGTTGAAGATGGTATATGAACAATAAAGAAAGTCAGGGACTTCCCTGTCGTGTTCTTCAAGACTTGCAAACTCAAGAAAGATTATAAAAAAAATCTTAGCTTGAAGTTCTTATTGCAGAAATTTTCTTGCGGCAGAGACTTTCGAAATAAATGTCTTACCTTATCAGCACACACTTGGTAATGGAAGAACGAATCATTTTGCATCAGTTTTTATCTGCCAGATTTTCTTTGAAAGGTTTCTTTTCAAGCCTTGTCAAACAGATGGGTAAAAGCTATGATTTTAGCATTTTGTCCTTTTTATTTTGAATTTTTTGCTGGTGCGCCTGAAGGCCGCTTTAGAAATTTTCGCACTTCTGAGACAATTACAAAAACTGTTTATTAAGTTTTTCTCAAAGAGAGAATCATCATATTTACCTTTCATCATATAGATGAAAGATTCAAAATGTAATTGAGGATAATCCTCGTTTCGCATTGTTTTATTTACCTTTCATCAGCTAATAGCTCATAATGCTAAAAAAAAGTCAATTAAACAAAAAAACATCTAACTTTCCAGCATACCCCAAAGTATTCTCCAGGCAATGGGGAGGGGGATGAAATTTTGTTGTCTCTCATTATCATTTTTTGAAAGAGCGATGAATGGAGGTACTATTTTTTTGTATCTGATATCTGCATTAAGATAGAACTTTGGTGGTGTCCTAATTCCAGTGATCGGTTGTCACTAAAATAGGGACCTTGACACACATTCCGGTTCTCTTTGGGGCCTACAATGGGGAAAGCAGCCTCCTAATTTCGAAATCCAATACAGTGGCATAATTTCGTCAAATTTCTGGGGGGGGGGGCAAAGCTGAAGTCAATTTTCTAAAATCAAGAGAAAATGATAGTGAAAGCTGAAAAATGAGCCATTTGCTACCATAAAGATAAAGATATACTAAATCAAAAAGCAAAGTATGCCATAAAAGAGATAAGAGTCCGCCAATCCCAGTGCAATAAAAAAAATTAGAGAAAATAAATGGCAATATAGTATTTCTCCCGGCCTGTAGTATAGGTCAATTGTGGATACTTTCAAAAAAGAGTTTTTGTTCTGATAAGTTTATATTTTTTGCGACGAAAGAGGGTGGTGACAGAGGCTGTAAAATTAACGAAAATTTCGACCCAATGTTTTCACAATCATAGAGTAAAGGTTTTAGCAAGTAATAAAGCAATTGTCTGAATGGATTGACTGTCATGCAATCTAAACTACTTTTCTGATTTTACTCTCTGCCAGTAGCAGGGAGATAATTTTTTAGGAGATAGGGGAACAATAGACCCTCCCAGACCTTTGTTCGCACCCCCAGACCCTAGTTTACCCCCCAGCTGAAATTTAGTTTCTTCAAAAATCTTATCAAAACTAAGATAATCCTGTTTAATTCAAACATCCACAGAAATGGGTCAGTTTTCTTTACTAAATCAGGCAAATGTTCCCAGGCTCGTAACATTCAATAGGTAATATTGAACTTGATGCATTTTATATATTTGGAGTCAGCATAAAAATCGATTTTTTTTTAATGTATCTATTGTTATTCCAAATTCAGGTTTTTGGAGTTTTGGTTACTATTGGGCCGAATCGCTCCTTACTTACTTATGGTTTACCAACGTACTGTTTGATAATTATTTCAATTGGCATATCGAATAGAATATTGACTCTTTGCCTTAAATTTGGGCCTACTTTACATATTTTTTGTATTTTGCAAACTGAATAGAGAATTGTTAATTGTTAATTGATAATTATATAATTAATGTCAGGGAAGCAATCTTTACTAGCTCGATAAGGGTTGTCCCCTTGGTTTTCTTTTTGTTCCCATACAGGATTATAAGTATTTCAAATATAAAAAAATTTAATTTGTAAGCACTATTGGTTCTTCGAAGGGAGGAAGGGGGGAAAATTATATATTTCAAATTCTAACGCTTAAAGCGATATATAATAAAGTTCTAGTCATGAGGCTATCCTTATTTCTCTTTGTCTCAGAATATTAGATTATGCTAATAACGAAAAAATTATTTTGAATATTTTGGTATCCTATACCTGCCCAAGTTTTCACTAATCTACACAACTCTCATCAATATATCGAATTTTTTCTGAGACAATCAATTTTCAGTGGTTATCAGTTTAGTCTTGTGATCTAATTTGTGTGTGTGTATGTGTCGAGTTAACGATGCTTCTTGACTATTAAGGTCTTTTCGACGGCCCTTTAATGTGTTGCTACAGCCAGATTCGATCTCTGAGTTCCGCATTACCAAGCTGAGGTCAAACCCGCTGCGCTACCCCAGAACTTTATCTATTTTCATTTATCTTGTTACCTCAGTAATCAATCTCCTCATTTTGTGATTTTAAAGTGTGCGAGTAGAGCCAGCTCGCTTTGTGCCCCGGTTTCGCCAACTCAATTTCCTTATCAAGCCACTACCTTTATTTTTGAGAAGTTCTGTCTTCCATCCATTCACGACATCTCTGTCATGGTTTGTACTCTTTAAGGAAATTGGGGATTAAATTCCGATATTATTACGACAATCAGTAGTTCTTGTGCCCATATTCGACCTTATTTATTAACGGAAACAGTTCCCAAAGGTCCTTAGCTTTTTTTTTAGTAAACTCTGGAAAATCATGGTATATTTGCGGAAACAAAGATGAAAACAAACAAAACAATAGCCCAGGATGGTGCACCTTTGAAATGTGGAATCAACGTTGCATTTGGCTGATTTTGGCAAACATAAAGTTTTGCACCAAGTTGTTGCTTAAGAGCCTGTTTCAAAGTAAGACATTTGAAATCAGGTTGCCACCGTCAGTAGGATTTTACTAGATCTAGTAAAAAAAAAACTTGGAAATTTCCCAAAATCTAGTAAAAAGTTATGATTTAGGGGAGAGTCGGGCACGTTGGGACGCGGGTCCGTTGAGACACGTGTACTTTTGACAGAAAACTTCAAGCTAAAATCTGCCACTACTCACCCCTCAAGCGCCATCTCTTGGACTATCTATGGATGTAGTATAGTGGTCGCATGTGCAACTTTCTATCACAAAATTTAGGTAAGAATTTTTTATGTGGTTTTTGAAAAATATTTTTGCTTTGCGAAATTCTACGGTACTCTTAGATAAGCAGCTTCTAGAAAATTGCTTATAGCCCAATAGATAGAAAAATTTATGAGCTTTTTGATGGTATAAATTTTGTTGTGTTTTTCTGCCATCTAGTGGCTGATCTAATTTTTTTTATGTAAGTTCGTACTGTTAGCGTACTCTGGGACGCGTGTTCCGGGGTACACTGGGACAGGTTCAGTTCATTGTGTCCCAGGGTACCCTTGATTGCTTTAGCCTGGAGAACTTTCAAGAGTATGCTGCTTGTTTTATGTTGACTTCTTTCTTTCGTTTTTATACTCTCAATGGGCCTTGTTGTATTAGGTAGCTACAACAATCCTAAAAAAAAAACTTCCAAAAATCAAATATTTTACAATCCAGGCCAATCGTATCCCCCTCGACACATAAAATAAATTCCACTATTTTAAAATAAATTCCAACAATCATTAAAAAAATGACTTCAAATCTAAATTCTATAATCTAAAAATTCATAAAAATCCTATACTATTTCCACATTCCTTAAAAATTTATTCATTTTTTTTTCATAAAATAAACTCCACTAATTCAAATCTAAGTCTTCAAATCTAAAGCCTCAAATCTAAAATCTACAATCTAAGTCTCAAATACTTCAAATCTAAACTCTATAATTTTTTTTCTTAATATCATACAAAATCCTATATTATTTCTATACTCCACAAAATTATATTCAATCATAAACTCCATACATTCTAATTATTCAATTAAATTTAAATCTTACCTAATATATAAACTTAGAAGAACTTAAACTTTAACTTAATATATAAACTAAAAACTCTTTCTTTCGTTTTAGAATGCCAAAAACGAGGAAAGCTGATCCGTCGCCTTACGTCTGGAATGAGGAGGACATGAAGAAAGCAGTAGAAGCTCACCTTTATGGGATCTTCGAGCAGCTGCTGAAGTTTATAATGTCAAGCGGTCAATTCTTAGCAGATATGCCACTGCGTTTCGTAACAGAACAGATGAAGAAAAAGAAGAGTTTAGTTACACTCCCGCCTATGACAACAGGCGAGTATTTACGATTGAGCAGGATCTTCAACTTGAAGAGTACATCCTTCAAGCAGCCCGAATGCACTATGATCTCTCCAGGAAGAGAGCCAGAGAGCTTGCTTAGCTTATGGCGAAACAAAACAGACTTGCATATCCGTCAAGGTGGACACAGAAAAGTCTGCAGGCAAAGATTGGTTGTAGGGCTTTCTTAGAAAGCATCCTTCGATTTCGCTTCGAAGGCCGGAACCTACAAGTATCCAGAGAAATCTTGGTTTCAATCGTGTTGCTGTTGACACTTTTTACAGGAATCTCGGAGAGTTGTATTCAAACTACAAGTTCCCTGCTATCCGGATCTTCAACCTCGATCAGACTGGGCTCACGAATGTCCAGACCAAGTGTCAAAGAGTGCCGAGCCTGAAGGGAGTAAAGCAGCTTGGTGATACGACTTCCCAAGAGAGAGGAAAGATGGTGACCACGGTGGGCACTATAAATGCCATGAGAGGATTTATTCCAGCCTTTCTGATTTTCCCACGAGCACGTTTTGTAGAAAGGCTTCTTGATGGAGCCCCCCCCCCAGACTGCTAGAATAGCAAGTGGCAAACTTAGAAATGCTTGGATGACAAAGGATCTGTTTTTGCTGTATTTGGAGCACTTTGTATCGCCTTTCCACCCATCTCCTGAGAATCCTGTATTGATTCTGATGGACAATCATGAAAGTCACACCATTTAAGATGCAGTTTCGTTGGCCAAAGAAAAAGGAATAGATTTGCTTACGTTCCCGCCGCATACATCATCCAGGTTGCAGCCTCTCGACGTTTCGGTTTATGGACCTTTAAGGACTTACTGGTCACAGGCAATGGAGAACTGGTTGAGACTTCACCCTGGTCGAGCAGTGACGGAACATGAAATCGGTGAATCACTGGGGGTTGCTTTTCCTAAGGCCTTCTCTCAGACCAACATCACTAGCGGACTCTCAAAGCCTGGAATTTTCCCGCTGAATACTGGAGTGTGGTAAGAGTCTGACTTTCTTCCTGCTTTGCGACGAGAAGATACTACTGAGTCGGGAAATCAGTCTGCCGCTGTTGACGAAAATTTACCAGATCCGCAAGAGCTTCGGTTGAGCCAGAGTCCCAGTACTACAACCCATTCAACCTTGTTTGTTGTGCCAGAAGATATTATACTCCTGCCAAGAAGGGAAGCTACAAACAGAAAGACAGGCAGGAAGCCTGGAGTATCCAAGATATTGACTTCTACACCGGTGAAGGACTCGATCCAAGCTGCAGAAAACGAAAGGAAGGTAAAAAAAGAGAAGAGGGATCTCAAGGAAAGCAAGAAAGCGGCTCCTGCCAAAAAGCCGAAGATTCAGAAGAAAACTACCAAGAGATTTCTGACGCTCAGTGACGAAAGCGGAGATGAAGCAGGACCAGGGGATTTTGAGTGTGACGACAATTCTGACGACTCGTTCTGCTCTGAAGATTTCCGATTGGCAGAAGAGGAGTCTGTGACTCCCAGTATCTGTTCCGGTGACTTTGTTTTAGTCGAGTGGGAAAAAAGGGATCGAAATTCTACACTGGTGAAGTGCTTCAGGCCGAGCCAGACGGCTACACTGTCAATTTTTTGAAACGAAACGTTCCAGCCTGGAGGTTTACGTTTCCGAAAGAGCGCGATGAAGCATTTGTCGATAGCTCAGAAGTAGTGATGAAATTAGCAGTTCTAATTGTCTCGGGAGGAACTAAACGCATTGCCAAGATGATCAGCTTTGATGCAGACCTGACCAACTACTCTGTTGAATAATTTTTTAAATAAGTTTATTGTATTTTTACAGTTTTATACCACAAAATATACGAAGTTTTATTTGATTTATCATTGTGTCCCAAAGTACCCACCACCGTGACCCATAGTACCCTCACGAGTGGTACTCTGGGACAAAACGGGATCCCCTGAAAAATAAGTCTTGCTAATTTTACTGCGAGCAATAAAATCTGAGAAAAATCCCAGTAAAAGCCAAATGATTTTGCCACAGATTGATGTTTGATACAAGAAAATCGGACTGCAAATGTAGGAGATATTGAGCTTTAAGTTGAATTTGTCCCAGGGTTCCTGACTCTCCCCTATATTAAAAAAAAACTTTTGTTATTTTCCATGAATTCAGGGGAAAAATTAGGGTCCATTCATTACAAAATCTGATTTCGATTGCGTTAGATATTATGGCTACTATTGCTCTCATTTTTGCGATTTCGCGTCAATCCTAGCACTTAAAATCTGTGCTTATCTCTCGGTTTCTTCTTGATGCTCGCTTTGAAAGGCAAACTATTTAAAATCAGGACTGGTATGCCCGCTTAATTTGTTTTAGAAAATTTTCCCAGACTCTCATTAGCTGCTACGTTTGTTAGTTAGCTTTGTCCCTTTTTAAAGACGCTGCTGGAAACCAACTTTTTCCATACTTGCCCAATTTCTTTTTGACTCTCTGCAGCTTGCCCCGTTCAAGCGCTGGAGCAGAAAGACAGTTCTCGATTTTGTCGGTCATCAAAACCAAAAACCGGAATAGGCTAAATGTCCCGAGTGCTTCGTCCCTGATGAAAACGAAGCAAATTGTTCTCAGGTCGTCAAGTGGAGTACATGACTGGGTGATCCCCAGCGATTTGACTCGGGCTATCAAGAAATGGAAACAAGTAGATCCCTTCAGTCAAATTCAACACTAGTGGATACTTTCAATTCGGATGAGGCCGAGGACGATTAAAGCCTTTAAGTGCGACTTTTTTTAAATTGTGACTATATTTTTTCTTCTTACTTTTCAATATGTATGATTTACCTGACCTGAAGATTATTGACACAATGGTATTTGTTTTAAACTAACTATTGTATGTTATATAAGTTTTCTTTTTCTTGGCAGCCCTAGTCCAATTTGAGTTGCACTTTTTAATTTACATAATTTTACAGCTAAACCGGTAGTCGATTACGTCATTACGATTACGTCCGTTTTGAAGAGACATAGATTGTATTGGTTTTTGATTTCCTTGAATACGAACGAGAGAATCCAGAAAAAATGAGTTTAAAAAAATCCAAAATTAATTGCTTTAAAATCAGCCAGAAATATTTGTAAGCAGCTTATCCCGAATTTAAAGATTATAGTGTTTTAAAACCGGCAAATTTTCTCTTAAAAATGCAAAATTGAAAGGTTTAGATTTCAAACCTAAAAACGGGAACTGGGGGACAAATTTCAAAAGCTGTCGCTTTCAAACACACCTCAGGTTCTAAGCATTCCATCGCCTGAATTACTTCGCGAATGAATTGTAGCTTTCTTTCTTCGTTGATTATTTTTACTTTTTCAATATATCTGAGTTTTATGACCTGAAGACCATTGATAAATTTAAAGCCGGGCTTCACCGGCAGGATTTCCGAAATCCAAGATTCCAGACTATTGTTTGACGTCTTGGATACACCGCATCTAGAATATGAAACCTATCCAGTAGTAAATCCAAATAATAAAAAAAAGGATTTTTGAACTTATAGGTTTCCGGAATTTTCAATCATACTATGAAAACGAAAGAAAAGAAGAAAAGACAGAGAAGAGATGAAAAGAGAAAAGGAAGAAGAAAAAGGAAAAAAGATTGTGAAAATCTTATTGATTATCCTCCTATAGTAAAAATCAAAGCTTGAGGATGCGCAAAAATTTATTTTGAGCATTTAGTAAAAACAGATGCGATTTAGTAAATTTTTCCTCTCAGATTTAGTAAATTCTTTCAGACCAGGGTGGCAACACTGCGGGGGATGGGTTGCTCCACAAAACATTTGTCAAAAATACACACCGTTAAATAAATATTTCGGAAAAAAAGGTGCAATCTACCATGAGTAAATTTTCCACGTGGATGCAATGTTCCATGCAGAGGCAAAATTAGGACACAGGCGCTGCAATCTATGGTAAATTTTTCCATTGAGACTTTAGATGTATGCCTAGCCCCCAAATCCTAAAGTTTTCTAGATTTTCAAAATGGTCCCTATCCCTATCATTTCTTATACTTCCCATGTTAGTGCGGGCGAACAGCGTCGAAAAACACCAGAATACTTCCGTTTTTGGGCAAAGCACCAAAATCGGCTGAGATGTACTTTCAAGCATGCTCTTTATTATGGCTCGACTACGCAAACGAAAGTTTTCCTTGGAACGCCGCTCGGTGACTGTAAATCCAAGATGGTTGACGAAAATACGAGTTTGTCAAAATGAGAAGACGTGACGGTTCAACAAGGCTATTATGGGGTAATCAATGGCAGAGGTTCTGAATATGAGCTTAAAAATAACCTAAGTTGTACCGTAGTACCGCTAGGTGCCTAAAATACAAAATGGCGGACGAAAATACAAGTTTGTTAGAACAAGAAGACATGACCGCTCAAATTGGGTTGTCTTGGATAATTGATAACACTGGTATAGGAAAGTAAGGGTGGACTAAAGTAATATTATCTGAAATCCCGTCTATTGTTCTGAATTATTTGAAAAAAACTACGTTTTCTAAAGAGTTAAAGAGGCTGAGTCATAAGTTCGAACCTTAAAACGTACAAGGATTAGAATGTACAGTTGGGGGGCTGCCGCCCCCCAAACCCCCCGCTTTCGCAGCCTTTAAATAAAAAAAAATTTTTAAACTGAAAGTAAGGAGCGACATTAAAACTTAAAACGAACAGAAATTATTCCGTATATGAAAGGGGCTGTGCCCTCCTCAACGCCTCGCTCTTTACGCTAAAGTATTTTATTGTTTATAAAAAATTGTTGTGGGAAAGTCAAACTTTAGCGTAAAGAGCGAGGCGTTGAGGAGGGCACAACCCCTTTCATATACGGAATATTTTCTGTTCGTTTTAAGTTTTAATGTCGCTCCTTACTTTCAGTTTAAATTTTTTTTTTATTTAAAGGCTGCGAAAGCGGGGGGTACAGTTGGGGGGCGGCAGCCCCCCAACTGTACCTTCTAATCCCTGTACGTTTTAAGGTTCGAACTTGTGACTCAGCCTCTTTAACTCTTTAGAAAACGTAGTTTTTTTCAAATAATGTCTGCACGTTTTTGTACAGTTTATTACTTATTATTGCTTGACTAACTGTTAGATGATTGTGTATTATTCTTTTCTTTCTCGACAGGGTGTTTTAAGGGTCGACCTTGTAACTGAGCCTCTTTAACTCTTTAGAAAACGTAATTTTTTCAAATAATTTAAAAAAGAAACTGAGTTTCTTTTTTAAACTTTAAATTCAGTATATAAAAAATTTCCTCTGACGGTGAATCGAACCCGGGTCTTCCGCCTGACAGTCAAGAGTATCGACCTGTGGTGGGAAAAATTAACATGGGCTCTTATAGGAAAACGAGGTTTTTCGTAAATGTAAATTCGGGGGATAATTTTTTCGGTCTGAAAATATCAAAAGGCCCTAACAGGTCGAATTCTGCTTCGAATGAGTCCTCATTCACCCGGATCAGTTGCCAACTGTGGCCTGTAGGCGTGGCTAAGAAGAAAATTTTTTTTTTTTGAACTTTAAGTAGCTATATTTGGTTTTTGGAAAACAGGGAAGGAGTGATCGGATTGAGCTGAAATTTCGAGGATAAGCTCCCGGGCCCTAGGAAAGCTTAACCTCTAAATTTCAACCCAATCGGACAACGTTAAAGGGGGGCTGTGGTTGGAGGGTCGAAACTTCCGGCCCACTTTTACCCATGAAGATAAAGTCGGAGGGGGGTGAAATTTTGCACGTTTCTTAGTTTGAGCTTGGGCTACAAAATGCAATTACCACTGTCTCTCTGCGACCGCTAGGACCGGAAATCGCTTAACGTTGTGGTGGGTCGCCTCTTTATAGAGGCACAAGTGTGCCTCCTTGATAATGATAAGAAACGAAGCATTTTGATACTAAACTAATTTAAAAATACATCCAGTTTGCATGAAAAACCTGATGCAAAAAAAAAAAAAAAAAAAAAAAAAAAAAAAAAAAAAAAAAAAAAAAAAGTTCGTTAGTCCAAACATGACACTTAGCCAACGGCTTAAATTTGCCTCCATGTCGACTGCTTTCGCTCAACCCGTAATCCAGCGGTCACTTAGGTTGTTACTATAAATGACGTAGTTTTTGCAAAAGAGGTTTAAAAAGCGTCTTATGTTCAAAAAAACGGCAATCCTGCCGAATATCAGGTCATGATTTTCGCCTTACAAATATCTTAAAAATTTGTGTCCTTTCACTGTAATATTCACATTACTCATAGAGTTGGACTGTTTGACACGTTTATAATTTTCCATGCCCCCCCTCCTCCCTCAAAGGAAACCTAAGCTTTGAAATTAATTTCTGCGTACTTGCCTATTCAAGACTAGCACACACACTCTATTTTATAAGGGAATTTTTTAATTTCGACTGTTTTCTCAATCGCATTGGTTAATATAAAAGAGATGATCACTAATTTATCATTTGTTTAAGGTTTAGAGCATTAAATTAGCGAAAGCACTGCTAACTTGATATTTTACTTCAAGATTTTAAAAATAACCTTAAAAAAAACTTTGTATGCAATACAACAAAATAAAATATAATCATGAAAACGGAGATGTTTTTACAAGAAAATATTGGCAGGCAATTATTATTAGATTTAGCCTTACTAAAAAAATTGCTATATAGATTGCTGAAGAATCCTTAGATTCATATTCTCTCAATAAATTTCTCAACAATTTTTGAAATGTTGGCTAAGCCCACAGTTCATATAAATATCCAGTATGATCATTCTCTATCTCACCCATTATAAAAACCCGGACCGGGGTGCGAGTGCTCCGGAGAACGTTTTTGAAGATATAAACATAGGCGAAGTCAGATTAGCGGGAATGCAGGTTAGTCTGTTTCCGATTGTTTCCATCAAAGTGCATTGAAACAATCGGAAACAGACTAACCCGCATTCCCGCTAATGCAGAAATAAGTGGGGGAGCTTTTTGTTCGCACCGAGAATGAAAGACCAGAAATGATCTGCGATAAGCTTACTGGTATATTCTGTCTACTGTGGCTAAGCCATAGGTGGTTTAATACATATTGGTTAATCAACATAAAACCATTATTGTATCTTCGTCTTTTGAAGTTAGGAGCAGTGTTGCCAGGTTGGGCTACTTCCCACCAATTGGGCTATAAAATTTTCAGCTTCCCGGGAAAAGTTACTAAAAACCCGTGAGGCGGGTTTTTGGGCTATGATGTTTTAAATCTCGTTACTTTTGGGCTAGAAATTGAATCCACTTGAAACCCCCCCCCCAAAAAAAAATCATGTGTGAAAATTTTACCTATTTGGTCATTTACCTTCTTTGTAAATTTGAACCACAATATAAATATAATTTGTCTTGACTGTGGCTATTCCCTTCTAATTATTGGGTACCCCACCCCATATCTTCATCACCATTCCTTGAAAATATAAGTATGTAGAACGTCTACTCTACCGTCCCAATAAACATAAAATATACGCATAATACCCTGACACCTATTTTCTGAGCATTTGCTTCCGGCTTCTGAATGCTAGACGCAAGAAATCAGAGCGGAAAGTTATCGAAAAAAGTAATGAAACTTCGCATTCTGAATGTTCCGGAATCACAACGAAATTGGCAAAGCAGACAGGGTGAATTTTGTTAGTTTGAAAAATTCAATCAATAGTAACCGAAACTCTAAAAGCGGAATTTTGATACCAATAGATACATCAGAAGAATCAAATTTTTATGCTGATTTTAAATATATAAGTTTCATCCAGTTTAGTCTTACCCATCAAAAGTTACATGCCTGAGAAAATTTGCCTTATTTTCGACAAAAAAGGGGGAAACAACCCCTAAAAGTCACAGAACTATAATAAAAATCACACCATCAGATTCAGCGTATCTGAGAACCCTACTATAGAGGTTTAAAGCTCCTATCTGCAAAAATGTGGAATTTTGTATTTTTTGCCAGAAGAAAGATCACGGATGCGTGTTTATTTTTTTTTTTATTTTCCCAGGGGTGATTTTATCGATCTAGTAGTCCTAGAATATCATGAGGGGGCTCATTCGAACAGAAATTAAAAGTTCTAGTGCCCTTTTCAAGTGACCAAAAAAATTGGAGGGCAACTTGGCCCCCTCCCACGCTCATTTTTTTCCCGAAGTCACCCAATCAAAATTTGAGATAGCCATTTTGTTTAGCATAGTCGAAAATCTAATTAATATATCTTTGAGGATGACTTAATCCCCCACAGTTCCCGGGGGAAGGGCTGCAAGTTATAAACTTTGCCCATTGTTTACATATAGTATTGGTTATTGGGAAGTATACAGGTGTTTGCAGGAGGAATTTTTTTCTGGTGTGGGGTCGGGGTTGGAGTAGAGGTTACGGGGGAGGATCTTTCCATGGAGGATATTTCCATGGGGAAAGGAACATTTCCATGAAGGGGGCGCCGGATTTCCCAGCATTATTTAAAAAACGACCAGAAATTAAATAAAAAAACAAGTTTTTTTTCAACTGAAAATAGGGAGCAAAATTAAAACTTAAAACGAACAGAAATTAATACGTATATGAGAGGGTTCGCCCCCTAGTCAATACCTCGCTCTTTACGCTAAAGGTTTTTAGTACTTTCAAACGAGCTATCTATTCTATGATTTATAGTAAACAACGTTTTTGTTATTTTTCATTTATTCAGAGGAAAAAATTAGGGTCCATTCATTACAAAATCTGATTTCGATTACGTTAGATATTATGCCTCTTATTGCTCTCATTTTTGCGATTTCGCGTCAACTCAAGCGCTTAAAAATCTCTACTTTTCTCTTGGCTTCTTCTTGATACTCGCTTTGAAAGGCAAACTATTTAAAATCAGGACTAATTTGCCGGTTTAATTTGTTTTCAGAGAATTTTCCCAGACTCTGAAAACAGCTGCTACGTTTGTTAGTTAGCTTTGTCCCTTTTTAAAGACGCTGCTTGAAACGAATTTTTTCCATACTTGCCCAAGTTCCTTTTGACCCTCTGCAGCTTGCCTCATTCAAGTGCTGGAGCAGAGACACAGTTCTCAATTTTTTCGGTCATTAAAACCAAAAACTGGAATAGGCTAAATGTCTCGAGTATTTCGTCCCTGATGAAAACGAAGCAACCTTGCTCTCAGGTCGTCAAGTGGAGTACATGACTGGGTGATCCTCAGAGATTTGACTCGGGCTACCAAGAAGTGGAAACAAGTAGATCCCTTCAGTCAGAATTCGACACTAGTGGATACTTTAAATTCGGACGAGGCTGAGGACGATTAAAGCCTTTTAAGTGCGACTTTTTTTTTTAAATATGACTACATATTTTTCGTCTTACTTTTCAATTTGTATGATTAGCCTGACCTGAAGACTATTGACACAATGGTATTTTTTAAAACTAAATATTGTATGTTGTATAAGTCTTCTTTTTCTTGGCAGCTCTAGTCCAATTTGAGGTGCACTTTTTAATTTACATCATTTTACAACTAAAACCGTAGCCGATTATGTCATTTCCGTTTTGAAATGACATAGATTGTATTGGCTTTTGATTCCCTTGAATACAAACGAGAGTGAATCCAGAACAAATCAGTTAAAAAAAATAAATTAAATGCTTTAAAATCTGCCAGAAATCTTTGTAAGCAGCTTATCCTTAATTAAAGACCAGCCCAATTAGTGTTTCAAAACTGGCAAATTTCCTCTTAAAAATGCAAAGTTGAAGGGTTTAGATTTCAAACCTAAAAACGAAAACTATGGGAAAAATTTCAAAAGCTGTCACTTTCAAACACTTCTCAGATTATAAACACTCCATCGCCTGAATTGCTTCGTGAATATGAGTTGTAGCTATTTTTCTTCGTTGATTGCTTTTTACTTTTTCAATATATCTGAATTTTATGACCTGAAGACCAATGAAAAATTTAAAGCCTGGCTTCACCAGCAGGATTTCCAGAATCCAAGATTCCAGACTATTGTTTGACGTCTTGGATACACCGCATCTGGAATATGAAGCCTATCCAGTAGTGCTGGTGCATCCAAATAATAAAAAAAAAGGATTTTTGAACTTATAGGTTTCGGGAATTTTCAATCATACTATGGAAACGAAAGAAAAGAGGAAAAGAGAAAGAACAAAAAAATATTGTGAAAATCCTATTGTTTATAGTAAAAATCCTCCTATAGTAAAAATGGATGCTTGAAGGTGCAAAAATTTTTTGAGCATTTAGTAAGAAACAAGCGGGATTTAGCAACTTTTCCTGTGAGCGAGATTTAGTAAATTCTTCAAGGCCAGAGTGGCAACACTATTTGAAATGAATCTGTAACGTCACTTTTGGTTTAAATATGTTATTGACTACGGTGGATGGTTGTTTAACCCTATAAACTACTTGGTGAATAAAAGGTAATGTTATAATTTGATAACAGTGCAGAGTTATGGCTTTTCTGGTGGAGGTATCGTATTATCAGTAGGACCATTAGATTCCTTATCTTAGGATCATCCTGTTTCTAAACTTTATCTCTGCTTTTCTTACAATAGCCTAAACCCCCTCCCCCATTATGTTCTCAGATATATCCCTTGTAATATAATTTTGTTATTGAGTGTGACCTTAAATTGCAACTTGGAGCAATTTAAGCTTTTTAACAGCTATTTATGGATTTAAGGATGTTTTGTACATTATAGGTTCTTAGTTGAAATGGTATAAGCCTAGAGAAGGAAACATGTTATAAAAAAATTTATACTTTATAATATGCAGGATAATTCTAGCTAACACATTTTGTATGAAGCCCTGCTATAGGCTACTTTACACCCCCCCCCTAATATGCAAATATATAGCATGCATTACATATTTCAAATGCATTCTGCCATCTGTCACTTGGTTTTCTAATTCTTGTTTTGTCACAGTCAGTTCAGTGTCAGGTAGAATACATGTGTTGAAACAAGAGAGATGCATTAGAAGAATAGATAAGAAGTAGGCTATTTAATTTCAGCTATATATTTGCATATTAGGGGAATTGGGGGTAAAGCATAGCAGGGATTTACGTCAGTTGCATTAGCTATGATTGTTCTGCATAATATGAAGTATAAATTGTTTTCTTACCATGTTTCCTTCTCTAAGGGATCTTCTCTAGGCATATACTGAAATGGCAATCTGCAATGCATCAACTCAATGCAATCCAATTTTGGGTAAAATTCTTGTTTAAGGGGCTTCTTTCTATCTTGGAGAATTGTTGAGTTCAAGAATTATAACTATCAGGAATGAATCCAGGGCCAAAAATCCTGATGCACAAAATATTGAATAGAAGACAATAAAATTGTCTGAAGTTCAGCAATAAGCTTTACTTCTTAGATTTGATATGATTTCCTTTTACTCTATGGTTTTGTGCTACAGATTTATTTCTTAAAGTACTGTGTTTATAATGACACAAAAGAATCAAATTTTTCTAAGATTAGTCTACTCTGGACAGGAAGTTTTTTTTTAGTAATTCAAAGATTGGTAAATATCTAGGTGGCACAATAATATAGCTAGGATGAAAGTAAAAACATCATTTGATGCCTTTTTTATGTTATTCTATAATTCAAGAATTGCTTCTGGGGCTAGTTGCATCTTGAGCCCTAAAGAGGGCCCAAAGGTAGCTATATCATTTTTGTAACCACACAAAGAAGTTATCAACAATAGGTAAGTTATTGAAAAGTAGTTACAAACATATCACTAGTTTAAAAATAAGTTGTTCATCAGTAATATATTCCCAAAATTTTTATTTATAACAATTCAAACTTTGATTAGGCAACTCAAATATAAACTGTTTTCCCACTGTTTCAAGTTTTTCAAATGCTGTCAACAAAAAGTGGTGCTGAATTTTGCAATTTGAAACTTTGCTGTCAATAATTCAGGGTATATTCTAATTCAGAGTATATATTTACACATTAGGGGAAGGGGATAGGTAAATTTCATGGTAAATATGCAGTGGGCCATATAATTTAGCTAGGATGAAAGTGAAAACATCATTTGATGCTTTTTTATGCTCTTTCATTATTCATATAAAATACCTTTGGGGCCCCTTTAAGGGCTCAAGATGCAATTAGCCCCAGAAGCAATTATTGAATTATGAAAGAACATAAAAAGGCATCAAATGATGTTTTCACTTTCATCCTAGCTAAATTATTTTGCCACCTAGAGATTTGCCCAAAAATCATCCTAGAATTCAGGCTTACTTTCAGATTCATTCACTTAAATAAAGTAATTTTAAAAGAATTCTAGGTGATTGATTTTAGACTAGGCCTATTCTGAATATTAACTGGGTTAAGAGAATAAAACTTTAAGAAATGTATCCTAATTCTAAATTATTCCCAGGAATATGTTTTCTATCTCCTATCCAAAGTGTTGCCCACTTTCTACCACCTGGTATACATCTTACCTTAAATACCTTAATTTGCACTTCAGAGAAATTAAGATCCATCATGATCTGTTACATACTCCATCTCCACATTAGATGATGTGAATGATTAAACATCAAATGCATCCCACTGGTACTTCTAGGGAACACCATTCCATTCAACATCCAATGATATCTTGAACACTTCATTATCCTGGAGTGCTATTTGTACTGCACAGTTCCACCATGCATGGTGTAGTCTCTGCAATGCTCAGCACAGTTCTACCACATTTGGTGCACTTTTGCCAGGCATCACTTGGTGTATGTGATTTCTGACAATCAGTTTATACTTGCTCCTATCTATAGTGCTTCCCTATATATAAGGCAGGACTGTATCCATGGTTATAGTTAATTTTTTTTGTGGGGGGGGGGTGTACAAAAAAACATTAAAAAACAAAAACAAAATGTGTTTTTATGCATTTTATAAGTGGGACAAAAACTTTAGGAGGGGGATTCAAGCTCCCCAGCCCCTCCCCAGAATACAGCCTAGATATAAGACCTAATATGCTCCAAAGGTCAAATTAAGGTAATAGGTTGCATGGGTATACAATAGGCATAGGAATAGAAGGGATGGAAGTTCATGCTTCACAAGATCTTAGGTTGTAGTTTAGGTCCTGGATCAATTCTAAATTTAATTCATTCACTTAGCTTCCCTACTTTCCAAAATAGTAATTAGCCCAACATTTAAAATTTTGCCATAGTTTTAAGATAACCCAAGCCCCTAATCTAAACTTTTACCCAGTATTTTTTTTTTTGCTTCTAAAGAGCTATTTGTTTTATTTTAGTATTGAATGATGTAAAATTTGAAAATAACTATGGACTGTAGCTGAAGTAGTAGTGTGTCAATTTCATATAGGTTTATTATTTATACAAATAAGCTCTTTGACCTATGAGGTAAACATACTGATCTGTGTTTTGCCTAGATCCTGGCTGCTCTTGCTTACTTCACATGGAGTAAATACACAACTACAATTGCATCTGGCAAATAAAAACCAAGTAAAAGAACCTATCTGTCTTTTTTTAAACAAAGGGGCTAGTTGCCCTCCAATCACTTAACTCTTAAGAAGGGAACTAGCCCTTTGAATTTCCAATCAAATGAGCCTTTTTTGAAGTTTCTGCAACATCACCTTCTTATAAAAACCTTATTTGCCCCCAGGGCATAACTTAAAACCCTTGCCCTGAGGGTTGTGGAGGACTTTCCTCCAAAAAATCATATTTCCTATCTGGAAATCAACTAGCCTATGCTGAACAAAATGCCTATCTCAAAATTTTGATTGGATGTGTTTGGGGGAATGATGGGCATGGGGGGACTAGTTGCCTTCCAATCACTTTCAACTATTAAAAAGGGCACTAGTCTTTTGAATTCCCAATTGAATGAGCCTGTTTTGAAGTTTCTGTGACAATGCCTTCTATAAAAATCTTATATGCCCCCAGGGCATATCTTAAAACGTTTGCCCTGAGGGTTTTGGGAGAGTGTCCTCCTCAAAAACATATTTTCTATCTGGAAATCAACTATGCTTATCAAAATGGCTATCTCAAAATTTTGATTGGATGTGTTTGGGGGAATGATGGGGGTGGGGGGGCTAGTTGCCCTCCAATCACTTTTAACTTTTGAACAGGCCACTAGCCCTTTGAATTTCCAATCAGATGAGCCTGTTTTGAAGTTTCTACAATGACACATTCTATAAAAACCTTATATGCCCCAGGGCATAACTTAAAAACTTTGCCCTGAGGGTTGCGGGGGAGTGTCCTCAAAAACATATTTTCTATCTGGAAATCAACTATCCTACACTGAACAAAATGGCTATCTCAAAATTTTGATTGGATGAGTTTTGGGGAACGATGGGCGTGGGGGGGGGGGGGCTAGTTGCCCTCCGATCACTTTTGACTATTAAAAAGGGCATTAGCCCTTTAAATTTCCAATCAAATGAGCCTGTTTTGAAGTTTCTACGACAACGCCTTTTATAAAAACTTTATATGCCCCCAGGGCATAACTTAAAACCCTTGCCCTAAGGGTTGTGGGGGAGTGTCCTCCTCAAAAAGATATTTTCTATCTGGAAATCAGTTATGCTGACAAAATGTATATCTCAAAATTTTGATTGGATGTGTTTGGGGGAATGATGGGCGTGAAGGGGGGGGGGCTAGTTGCCCTCCAATCACTTTTGACTATTGAAAAGGGCTCTAGCCCTTTGAATTTCCATTCGAATGAGCCTGTTTTGAAGTTTCTATGACAACAGCTTCTATAAAATCCTTATATGCCCCCAGGGCATAATTTAAAACCCTTGCCCTAAGGGTTGTGGGGGAGTGTCCTCCTCAAAAACCTATTTTCTATCTGGAAATCAACTACGTTGAACAAAATGGCTATATCATAATTTTTGATTGCATGTGTTTGGGGGAAAGATGGGCAGGGGGGGCTAGTTGCCCTCCAATCCCCTTCAACTATTAAAAAGAGCACTAGCCCTTTGAATTCCCAATCGAATGAGCCTTTTTTGAAGTTTTTAAGACAACGCCTTCTATAAAAACCTTATATGCCCCCAGGGAATAACTTAAAACCCCTGCCCTTAGGGTTATGGGGGAGTGTCCTCCTCAAAACACATTTTCTATATGGAAATCAACTACGCTGAACATATTAGCTATCTCAAAATTTCAATTGGATGTGTTTAGGGGAAAGACTGGCGGGAGGGGGGTCTAGTTGCCCTCCAATCACTTTCTACTATTAAAAAGGGCACTAGAACTCGCTATTTCCAATCGAATGAGCCCCTTTTGAAGTCTCTACGACGACTCCTTCTATGTGAAATGCCCTGCTTTAAAGAAAAAAAAATTAATAAAATGTACATTGTGTCAACATTGATCTTATATGCCCTCAGGGCATAACTTAAAACCCTTGGCCTTAGGGTTGTGTGGGAGTGTCCTGCTCAAAAACATATTTTCTATCTGGAAATCAACTATGCTGAACAAAATGGCTATCTCAAAATTTTGATTGGATGTGTTAAAAAGGGAACTTGCCCTTTGAATTCCCAATCAAATGAGCCTGTTTTGAAGTTTCTACAACAACGCCTGCTATAAATACCTTATATGCCCCCAGGGAATAACTTAAAACCCTTGCCCTGAGGGTTGTTGGGGAGTGTCCTCCTCAAAAACACATTTTCTATCTGGAAATCAACTATGCTGAACAAATTGGCTATCTCAAAATTTCGATTGGATGTGTTTGGGGGAATGATTGGCGTGAGGGGGGGATAGTTGCCCTCCAATCACTTTTGACTATTAAGAAGGGCACTAGAACTCGCGATTTCCAATTGAATGAACCCCTTTTGAAGTCTCTATGACAACCCCTTCTATATGAAATGCCCTGCTTTAAAGAAAAAAAAATAATAAACTGTACATTGTGTCAACATTGATTTTATATGCCCTCAGGGCATAACTTAAACCCTTGCCCTGAGGGTTGTGGGGGAGTGTCCTCCTCAAAAACACAATTTATATCTGGAAATCAACTACGCTGAACAAATTGGCTATCTCAAAATTTCGATTGGATGTGTTTGGGGGAATGATTGGTGTGAGGGGGGGGGGATAGTTGCCCTCCAATCACTTTAGACTATTAAAAGGGCACTAGAACTTGCGATTTCCA
The DNA here is from genome assembly GCA_027921565.1 of Artemia sinica. Taxonomy (NCBI): domain Eukaryota; kingdom Metazoa; phylum Arthropoda; class Branchiopoda; order Anostraca; family Artemiidae; genus Artemia; species Artemia sinica. The sequence continues at coordinate 61,148,860 of CM051261.1, forward strand.
ATTGAATGAACCCCTTTTGAAGTCTCTATGACAACCCCTTCTATATGAAATGCCCTGCTTTAAAGAAAAAAAAAATAATAAACTGTACATTGTGTCAACATTGATTTTATATGCCCTCAGGACATAACTTAAACCCTTGCCCTGAGGGTTGTGGGGGAGTGTCCTTCTCAAAAACATATTTTCTATCTGGAAATCAACTATGCTGAACAAAATGGCTATCTCAAAATTTTGATTGGATGTGTTTGGGGGAATGATGGACGTGGGGGGGGGCTAGTTGCCCTCCAATCACTTTCGACTATCAAAAAGGGCACTAGCCACTCCAATGTCCAATCGAATGAGCCCTTTTCGAAGTTTCTACGACGACTCCTTCGATACGAAGTGCCCGGGTATGGAGAAAAAAACAAACAAAAAAAAAAACACATTGTCCCCACATCGTTCTCCACTTAGGCAGCGCTAGCGCGCTGCCTATGACTAAAGGTTGCCCTTTTTAAGAGCCACACGTGATCAGAGAGGAATCAGTCTTTGTTCAAAGAAAGTCTGATAAATATTGCCCAGGGATGACATAACCACCACAGGCCCTGGACAGGGGCAGTAAATAATGGAAATTGGTAATGGTTTAAACATATTATTTTTAATGGAGAAGGAGAACTTCTGCACTAACCTACCTCAGAAACAACTAAGGGTATTAAGTTTAAAATTTCAGGGAACGTTTAGAGGGGGGGGGGGGGTTTAAACTAAATCAAAAGACACTGCTCTTCCAGGTTGATGAAAGGGCATATGTGCCAAAATCCCAGGAATTGTCAAGGGTATTATGATAAATCTTTCAGGGAATGCTGAGGACAATGTTGAACTAAATCAAAGACCATACGTGTATCCAGGTTAACAAAAGCGCGTATCTGCAATATGTCAGGAATGACGTATTGTATTAAGTTGAAACTAAAAAGGAATGTTAAGGGGGATTTTGAACTGAATTGAAGTATATTGTGTGCATCCAGATTGTTAAAAGTGTGAATCTGCAATATTTCTAGAATGACTGAGGGTACTTAGTCGAAATTTTCAGGGAATATTTAACTAAATCAAAGGAAGTTATGTGCATCCTAGTTGTCAGGAAAGCATATATGCAGTATCTAAGGAACAGTTAAGGTTATTAAGCTGTAACATCCAGACAACATCGAGGTGGATATTGAACTAAATCAAAACACACTATGTGCACTCTGGTTGTCCAAAGAGAGTATCTTAAGTATATCAGGAATAGTCAAGGGTATTAGAGGGAATTTTTAACTAAATCAAAATACAGTATATATATCCAGGTTGTCAAAAGACTTACTTTGACTTATGTCCCGGACGTCCTCAAGGGTCGCTCTGGGGCCATCTCCTTCACACGTTCCTGGATCAGTTTCCTGTACAAAGCCTGGTCGTCAGCTTGTCTCAGAAGGTATAAGAGGTCACTTCCGAAGTTGTCACGCCATCTCTTCCTAGGTCTTCCAGGTGGGCGGCTACCGTGGACCCTTCCCTCGAAGGCAACTTTTGACAGGCGCGAGTTCTCCATTTGCGGTATGTGGCCTAGCCACCTAAGTTGCTGCAGGTGCACTTTTTGGAGAATAGTATTTTCCCACTTCAGCTGCTTCTGAAAGTCTTCATGCGAGACTCTGTCTTGGTATGTGATTCTGGCAATGTGTCGGAGTAATTTTGTCTTGAAAGCCGAAATTCTGCGTTCATCTTCGACCTTCAGTGTCCACGTTTTGCAGGCGTACATGGCAACAGGTATGATTAGAGAGTCAAAAAGTCGAAGTTTCAGTTGCATAGATAGGTGTTTATTTTGAAAGAGGGGTGTAGCCTCTTGAAGCTTGCACTTCCTAGGGCAAATCTTTGTTTTATATCGTCGGAGCAGTTGTTGTCTGAAGATATTAGGCTCCCTAGGTACACGAACTTGGTCACCGATTCGACTTCTTCGCCACTTACTACGACATGAACAGGGGATGGGTTTGGGTCTTTTGTGGTACACATTGCTTTGGTCTTCTTTGGGTTTATGAACATACCAAAGTTATTCGTGGCTGTTTCAAGTTTGGAGACTTGGGCTTGTATAGCCTACTGGACTGAGTTTCAACTAGCTTGTTGAGGTCGTCAGCAAAAGCAAGGGTATCGATGTTTGTACTGTAAACGGTCAGTCCTACATTGTTCTCAAGCAGGGACAATATGGCCTGTAAAAAGAGCTTGAAAAGTTGCAGTGAAAGTATGCAACCTTGTAGCACGCCCAAAGTTGTAGCGAACTCTTCTGTTTGGCCTTCTGAGGTCTGAATACAGCTACGGTAATTGTCGTACTTACTTTTGACTATGTTGACTATATTTTCAGGAACGCCATAGTGGGATAGTATATGCCAAAGTCCATTTCGCCATACTAGATCGAAGGCCTGCTTAAAATCAATGAATATTTGGAGGATTTCTTTGCCAGATTCAAGGTAATTTTCTGCGAGTTGCCTCACTACAAAGATCTAGTCAGTGGTAGACCATCCAGGGCAAAAAACAGCCTAATAGTCGCTGATGATGTGGTCTGTTATGGCTCTGATTCGGTTTAGAAGGATCCTTGTTATGGCTTTATCTGAATGACTTGTAAGGCTTATGGGCCGGTAATTCTCACAGTCGTTTTTAGGGTCTTTCTTGTGGAGCGATACGATGACTGTGTTCGGCCATGCTTTTCGGTAATGGCCTGACCACACGATGAAAGTCACTTTATGTAGTAGGTCCTCTAGCAGAGGAGACCCATTTTTAAGCAGCTCGGCAGGTATACCATCAGGGCCTGGGGCTTTATTTTTCTTGAGACTGTGAATGGCCTCTTTTACTTCACTAAGTAAAGGTGGGGGGCCAGGGTCGCATTCCAATTTGGGGAATCCTGATAGTGCAGTAGGGTTGCAGGTAAGAAGCGGATTCAGTTTCTCTTCGAAGTGGTTTTTCCATCTGTCTTTAATAGCCTCACTGTTTCAGAGGAGCTTACCGCCCTTGTCCAGGACGCTAGAAGCGATGGTGGACTTTTTGGTGGAGAGCTCTTTGACTGTTTTGTACATTCTGTGGCTGTTTCCTGATTTGAAATCCTTTTCATAGTACTCGCACTTCTCCCGTGTGTAATCTCTGAGGGCTGTCCGAATCTTTTTGTTTACCGTCTGCTGTATTCGCTTCTTGTTTATGCTTGTTGCAAACCTGTCGCTTTTGGTCCCAAAGATCTAGGAACTCATCTGTCATCAAGGGTTTCTCTGTTTTAGGTTTGTGCCCTAAGATTTCGTTAGCTGTATCTATGAGTGCTGTGTTCAGTTTCTCAACTAGGTCATCTAAGATGTCAGGGGTTATGGTTGACGGGAGTGACTCAAGTACAGGACCAAGACTTTCTTCTAGTGAAAGTGGTGCGTATGGTGGGTTCTTTCAGTTTATTGGTGCGGAATATTGGGATCTTATTTTTCTTTACGGGAAGGGTTTTGAGTCAGAGTATTGCCAATGTGCTCATTACATGGACATGATCCAAACCGAAATCTCCTCTAGGCAAGGCGGTGGTATTTGTGCCAGATGACTTCCACCGTTTTGAGATAAGGACTTAATCGATCAGATTTGTCGTCTTTCGATATGGGGATATCCAAGTTGCCTTTCTTCTCTTTCTATGTTTGAACATTGAGTTCGTAACAAAGAGATCATTATCCCTGCAGAACTCAAGTAGACGCTCGCCACATGCGTTTCGCCTCCCAAGACCGAATCTGCCTAAGACATCACTGTCAGGTTGTGTAGCTTCTCTGGCGATAGCATTGAAGTCACCCATTACTACGAGGATATCTTTCTTTGGGACTTCATCAATTAGAGACTGAAGTTGTTGATAGAAGGTGTCAACTTCTTCATCAGGTCCTGAGGAGTCGGGTGGCGTACACTTGGATGTCAGCGATGTTTTGTACTTTCGCTCGCAGCTGAATCATCATAAGGCGCTCTGAGACTAACTTTGTGGCTATGAGTGCGCGCTTTGCTTTGTGTGTCAGGAGAAAGGCAACGCCCTGTCGGTGTCAGATCTACCAGAGTACAACAGTATGATGTCGCCGCATCGTTGTTATCCTGACCAGGCAAGTGAGTTTCCGAGAGGCCAATAACGTCCCATATGTACCTCTCGAGCTCTTTGGCAATTAGCTCTAGTTTCCCAGTCTTTGCCAAAGTTCGCACATTCAAAGTCCTCAGGTAGAATGGGGCTTTCTGGGTCAGAACAGGGGTTTCTCCTGGTAAAGTGCTACTATCCTCAATGGGATTCGTCATCATCTGCCGAGTTCGCATATCTTTGTCTGAAGTCGTCAGATCGTTGGCTCCCCCGTACGCGGTAATATTATCATTCGGTATTATATCTTGCTTTCCATCGGTTACCCCGGACGCACTAGCAGGGTTTCGTCTCTTTGTTTTCAACTGATCCATAACATTTAAAAGAAGAGGGTTCATGGCTATTTTAGGACAACGGCAAGCCACTCCTCTCTGTCCTTTGCAGGTGGCCGATTTCCTCCATCTTGCGAGTACTCTGCCCTCACAGATTTCTGCACGCTGGCTATTTACCCATAGCTGGGACTAGGGTTTGACTCTGGTAGGACGTGTCCACCCGCCGGTGGGCGAAGCACAGAACCATAAAAGGGGTCTTAGTTCCTCCTTAACCTTGTTTGACCCCACAGTTAGGCGTCCCAGTTATGTTTAAGAACCCCCAGGAATTGGGTCCCCCCTTGGTCCGCGCCTTCTTATTGGTTATTTGATGGAATCCCCGATATCTGGAGGACTTTCCCCTATCCGCCACCTGGGGACGCGCCCGAGCTGCGTGGGGGCAGCACTCACTGAGAAGGAAAGTCCGTGTACTCAGGCTAACTCAGTGTACTCAGGTACTCAGGGTTGTCAAAAGGCATATCTGTAATATTTTGGGAATTGCTACGGCTGTTGAGCTGAAACCTTCCGGGGATATTGAACTAACTGAAAAGGCACAAATGCGCATCTAGATTGTCACGTGGGCTCATTTAAAATATCTTACGAACAGGTGAGGGATGAAGTGGAAACTTTCAGGTATCTTGAGGGTGATGTTGAACTTAATCAAAAGACTCTACGCAACTAGGCTGTCAAAAGGGCGTATCTATCTGCAATATCTTAGGAACAACTAAGGGTATAAAGTAAAAATTATCTGGAAGTGTTAAGGGGGATGTTGAACTAAATAAAAAACATCATGCATATTCCGGTTGTTAAAAAGGGGCAATTGCAACTTCTCAGGAATGACTAACGGTATTAATTTGATTTTCAGAGAATATTGAATATTGAAATCCAAAGTTTTAGTTCAATCAAAGCTGTCAAGAAGAATAAGTTTATTTAACAAACAAATTACATGAATAAACAATTTTCTAAACTGGCCGACGGGGAGCAGGGCTCGATGTGTCGGCCAAAAAACATAAAATAGAAATGCCGAAATAACAAATAAATCATATCAATAATGAAAAAAAAGACACACATGGTAGGAGATAACAGAGGAGGCCACCCCAGCGCGAGAACACCACAACAAAATTCGTACTAAAATCCAAATTCACCAATCCCAACATCCAGGCAAAGAACAATTTTTGAAATATGTTTTTTCAAAGAAAATCGGCTCGAATCTTGGGGACACATCTATTAAATTAAATTTATTTGCAATATGAGGAATCTGGTATCTGATTGAGAATCTAGCTCTTTCAGATTTAATTGGGGAAAGGCGATACTTCTTGGAGCGGACGTGGTGGGCAGGAGAAATGGGAGTCTCAATTATACCCAGATCATGGAAATAATTTGCCGATGATTGGATATCATAATACCACATTGCTGTATGCAGGTCTTTCAGTTGTTTGAGATTAAGTATATTGAGAAAAAGATATAAAGTTTGGGTTTCTGAAAGATTTTGAAGCCTCACTGGGCGATGAACAAAAGTACCCAGGATTCTAACCGCCTTAATTAGAATATGATAACCACAGTGACTAGGCTTTGCGGTTTCGAGATTTATACTTATTTGTTATTTAAGTGTTGCAATTAAGAAGCCATGTTTTATCATTTCACCGTATGATCCCGGATATTACTGTATCTGATATTCTGGTTTTTGTAAGTGCGCATTATTTGTATTTCAAATTGTAGTTTTGGCTTTTTCAAATACAAAATTTTGGCCTTTTTATGGAGGTTGCGGGATCAGAAATTCGAAAATTTGCACTCTAAGCAGTATTTATTTCGGAAAATGAGGTGTTTGGAAAAATCTTAAGGTGGATTCCCACCAAATTTGCTGGCATAAGAACAGAGAGTTTACTTGTAAAAAATGTATGTGGTAATGGTAAGGATTACGGTATGTGGTTTACGGTGCAAGAACAGAAAAACAAAGGGTTTACTTGTAAAAAATGTGTGTGGTAAATGGTAAGGATTACGGTATGTGATTTACGGTGCAAGAACAGAAGAACATAGGGTTTACTTGTAAAAAAATGTTTATGGTAATGGTGAGAATTACGGTAGACCTATATTGTTTACGAGCATATAAGAGAGAGAAACGGGTTTAATACAAATAAAGCAGCTACAACGAAATAAAAACAACAACAAAACATTAGTTAATAAAAAATCTCGATTATTTCAACTCCACATTCAGGAGTCCCTATCAAAGGGGAAATAGGAAAGAAAAAGAAGATCAAAGAAGAATAAAAGATCCGTTAAATCATCTAGAGAAGAAGACGAAAAACAACACAACAAAAGATAACAAAGAACAAAAGACAAACAAATAAATAAAACTCACATAAAATAAAAAAAACAAAAATGTTTGAATCAGCTGTAGCAGAACATTAATTTGACTTTCCTCATCCTGATCCTATAAGGAAAAATGTCTGCTATACTAGAGTTTGTGGTGTTTGTTTCTGTGTTACAGTTGATCAGTATTGTGGAAGTTTAAAGATGTGAGTTTTATTTATTCGTTTATCTTTTATTCTTTTTTTTTATCTTGTTGTGTTGTTTTTTGTCCTTTTCTTTAGATGATTTAACCAATTTTTTCTTCTTTCTTTTTTTTCTTTTCTTTCCTTTTTCCCCGTTGATAAAGGCTCCAGGATATTGAGTTGTAATATTCAGAATTTTTCTCATTAATTAATGTTTTGTTGTTGTTTTTAGTTCGTTGTCACTGCTTTATTTAAATTAAACCCGTTTTTCCCTCTTAAATTATCTTAAATGGAAAACAGTGTGGTCTAAAATGTCATGTTCTTTTCCTGTTGTTGTAATATATTATTATAAATCATTGCTAATTACCTTAATATTAGTTACTAATTTTAATTATATTTTTATTATTCATTTTTTCAATATTTCCTGGGGCCTCCTTGGATCAATCAGCGTGGAAATGAACATTGTGAATGCAGAATATTAAAATAAGGTGTCTAATTCCAAGCTAATTCTTAACTGGGTGGAAATACGAGCCAAGGTGACGTTACTTCAAATATAATTCTTATTTATTGTTCTTTTAGTGATGAATATATTTGCAAAGAGCATTGAATGAGGAATTACATTGCATTTCTCTTTTGTTACTAAAGTGTTGAGTTCAAATTAAATTTTAAAACACGCAATTTTTTCAGCCAATAGTAAGAACAAATGGGGGGGGGGGGGGGATAGCTGTCTTAAAGTTCTCCATAACACTTAGGTACTTTCCCATTATATGGGCACTTCTAAAAAGTCAAGTTTGGTTAATGCTAATGAAATGAAACAAAATAGGATGAAAATATAATAGTTTAGAATCAAATTTGGGCTATATATTTGTACATTAGGGGGGGGGGTGAGGGGTAAAACATTGCATATATTAAATACGTAACCTAACATAACCTAGGTGCCTTTTTCTCCCCCTAAACCCCAAAAAACAACAGTTTAAATATCGTAATTGCATTGAAAACCACGCAAAGCATTCCATTACTGTATAGCGCTGTCTTGAATTAACTCGTCAAAAATGGGTTTTTCGTGACTGGTTTCCTTGTAAGAGCCCATATAATGGGAAAGAACCAACACTTCTTATTAAAATTTAACGGCTCTTGTGTTTGAGCAGTATTTCTTAAAGAATTATGACAAAAAGTCAAATTGTAGCGTAAAGAGAGAGGGCCGACGAAGGGGCAGCACCTCTCTCCCAGGGCCGACGAAGGGGAAGCACCTCTCTCCCACGGCCGACGAAGGGGCAGCACCTCTCTCCCACGGCCGACGAAGTGGCAGCACCTCTCTCCCACACATATGGATTGATATTGTTACTTCTAAGTTTTATTGCTGTTCCTTGCTTTCAGTCGAACAAAAAATTGTTTTTAAGCGTATGTTTCATTTAAGTGTTTGTTGATGATGGCTTATGCAAGTTCATTATATTTGTACTTTTTATTATGATTGCCGGTGTAAGTTTATTATATTTGTGCTCTTTTCGTGTTAATGACTGTATTTTTTACTATAATACACTTATCTACTATTTGTCATTATGCCAAGGCGGCACAATTGTCCTGACCTTGGTATAATTTAGGGGTGGCACAATGCGGTACATTTGGAATTTTTGGTACAATACAAATTTTCCTCCGCATTTTGGTTTCGCTTCCTCCTTTTTTGCTCGGATATGCCTTAAAGTTTTAGTTTATCGAAAATTTTCTTCTTGTTAAAGCAAATTTTTAACCTGCTGTTCAGATGTTGTAAATTATCCTCTCGCGGTACAGTTTTAGTCGGAAACATAGTTCACTTTAAAGCGTTGGCGCTGATTAATATTTTAGAAAGGATTTGGTGTTTGCCATATGGGCTGGACAAATGTAACTTTTTTCGGCACCGATTTGCCAAATCAGCACCGAATTGCGTAGAAAACGGCAGCGATTCGAGCTTGAAATATTTTCTAGTGGTTGGGACCGATCTACGAAAACGGTCCCAGATTTCATTGAGATCATCAAAAAAAGAAAGAAGAAAACGAAACTAAAGATATCAAACGTGAAACAGTCAGCCAGAGATGTCTCTGATTTAAGACCCTGTGCTACTGAGCCTGGTAATCCAGGTTATTTAAAGACAAAGAAGAAAGATGCTGCTTGGTAGGAAATAGTGGAAAAATTTGGAGAGATGGTGAGTAGCAAATTCATTGATAAATTGCAGTTGACTATTGGTGTCCATGATGTTTGGTTTTGAATATCTCGCGCAGAGGGCACTTTTTTTTGTACCTATCGTTTGCCAACTGAGCTACTGAAATCGGTGCCGAAAAGTTACGTGTGTAACTTTTTAAATTATTATAAACCCTTTAAATTATATGATGTTCTGCTTTAGTTTTGAACTTACTTTTATGACTTATCAATGTATTTTAAACCCGCTATGTTGGATTTAGTTTGTTATTTACCTTGTTGACTAAATGTCTCATAGTTAGACGGATATTTAGAATACTTTAAAATGTTTCCAGGGTTCCGTGTAAAAATTCAGTGAAAAAAGGTTCTCCCTGAGCTGTATCATTCCTCAACCGTTTCCTTCTCTTCACCAGGAAAATCAAAAGAACTAAATTGGGATCAGTTATACAACTATTGATAAACTGCAGGTGAATATTGGTGTCCATGATGTTTAGTTTTGAAAATATCGCGCAAAGCGCCACTGTCTTTGTACTGCTGTCTTTTGCCCACGGAATTGCTGAAATTGGCGCCGAAAAAAGTCACTTGTGTCCGGCCCTTTAGTTTGTTTTATGATTTTCCTACTGGAAATTGATATAGTTGTAATTTGATTAAACATGAGTGCTATAGACTCTTCTAGACATGTGGTCTTGTTGAAGAGTAGGCATAGACAGCCATCTCAAGGAAACTATAGGTCTGCAAGTTTAGACTCTGAGAGCAGTTCCTTCAGAACTACCTTCTCTATACGCCAGAGCAGCCTTTATAACTCTGGCTATAGGCTATAGCACAAAAATCCGTGTTCGGGGGGGGGGGGGTACCAAGATTGAGACGTAACAAAAATGCATATAAAACATTTTTGATGCGTTTTCTAGCTTTTTTTGCAAAATTCCCCCATCTCGAACAGAAACCGTAGATACGCCTTTGCTTATAGAGTGTGAAATAGTTTCTTAGATTAAATTTAAGTGAGCCACCAGGACATAGTGGTAATTTAAGTCAACTTCTAGTTATAATGTACTCAAAAATCTTAAACTGAATTTACAGGTTTGAGATCAATGCATGATGCCGTATGTGCTTCTTTCAGTAGGTAAAAGATATCACAGCATTTTGCTATATTTTTCACCATAAAATAATGCCCATACCAATCGCTTTTTCACACCAAGATCACTTTTTAGTGATCTTGGTGACTTTTTAGTGACAACAAGATCAATTGATCTCCTCAGTTCAATTGATCGGGTAATGCATAATCATCGGCTAATATCTTGATCTTTGATAGTCGAATTAAAGAGTCCAGATCAATAATGTACAGAGAAAATAATATGGAACTTATTGTATGAACATCTATTTTTATAGAATCAATATTGACTATTTAAAAATAC